>JAAMPD010000533.1:0-47271 GCA_025266255.1 Trissolcus basalis | reverse complement strand
AAAGGTTTTTATTACTTACTTACAAAAAAGAAAAGTACGTCAAAAAAAAAAAAAAAAAAGAAAAAAGAAAAGAAAAAAAATAGTAAAAAATAAATCAAGTTTCTCTTATTGGAGTGATGTACCGGTTAAATTTACGTTCATTCATGTGATGAAGACGTAATGCCACACGTACTACCAAATTACTAATCCCACGCAAATTTAGAAAGTTCAAGAATGTCTTACATTTAAGCAAAGTACTCCGCCAAATGTAAAATACTCCGAAAGGAATATTTTTTAATTTGGCTGACTATATTGATTGACTTGAAATTTTCCAGATGAGTAAAACAAATAGTATGAAAAAAAAATTAGTTTACACTCATGAATTGAAACAGCTGATCTGTGATGCATCTCGCTTGATATTTTCTTAGAAGCAGATAAACAGTAAAATAACTTTGCAACGACATCAGATATAATCAAACGTGAAACTCGCATTGTTTCTGGAAGAGTGTGCAGTTGCGTTAATTAGTCGCGAAAGTTGTACTTACGTGCGTAGGATACGACAAATTTTATAACTTAAGAACGATGACACTCGGCCAATTAAATGCACACATAAAGGTCGTTTCAAACTAATTTGCCCTCTTTTAAGTTTTTCTTTACGACTTTTTTTACGATCCTAATCAGATAGAAATTCGAACTTGTTGATAATTTGTTTCCCAATGAATTAAATAAGAGTTTTGTTGAAAATAAAATAAGTAATAACATTTTGAAAATATCTATTCCAAAAATTACGATTCACTTGCAAAGAATATCCGTATGAATTTGTTTTCTGAGATGTTTGTTTGTAGAATTGATCAGAGGGAGAAACATTAATTAATATGATGCATAGCATTTGAAAGGAGTTATACGAAAGAATGAAGTCTCTGTTTAATTGTGTCACAGCTGCGATTACTAAATGTGGAACTAAACATCGGAAATTAAGTGCGCTTTAAAGACCTGAATGCAACATAGTTGATACGGAAATTATAGGGAAATGCTTTACTAAGAGAGAATTTTGGATTCGACGGCAGTTGATAAGTTCCGATTTATTTTTTAACGTACGAAAAATAAGTCATTAGATTGAATTTAACAGAGAAAGTAGTGCAGTCGACATCAGGTCAGACGGATGTTGAAATTTCGTTACAGATTCTCCGAATCCTTTACACAATGACAATAATAAACATCGAAATTATACGTTAATTATATATTTACAAAATATTTTTATATAATTGATATGAAAATGTACGTGTGATATTACCACTTCAAAAATTAAATCTAAATGGAGCATTCGTAAAGTATACAGGTTTATCAATAAAATATACTATGTGAGTTTTAAATATCATTTTTGTTGATGTGGGTGTTGCCATAAAATTTAATACTTCACTTTGTTAATTAAAAAAGTTCCTGTGTATCAATTGTTCATAATTTTATTTGAAAAAAATATCATTCATATCAAATTTTATTTTGATGTGTTGTGATAAACATTTGTAAAAATTAAATAAAAATTAAAAGAACAAATAAGAATCAGACAAAAAAGTGTCGGGGTTATGTAATTTTGTTTACTTTTTTATGAAAAATCTACAGTCTGTTATGGATCTGCAAAACTTTTTCTCGAGAGTTCAATCAAGATACTTCAAGATTCTTGGTTACAGAAAATCAAATTGAATGAAATAAACCAGATGCCAAACAATTTTTCACTGATTCACCTTGGAAGAAAATGAATGTTCTCGTACGTATTTGATAAACGTGTCAAAATATTTACGTTCAAGCCGAAATCAAATAGTTGTTTTTTATTTTTGCCTTTCAACTCTTAATGAGTCTATGAAAATCGCTAATTAATAGAAACGAAACAAACAGTTCAACAAACAAGAGGGATGAAAATTTCTCAAGAAACTTTGCAGAACAAATGTCCTGCGAACGTTTTTTCTCACAGCTCATTAATCTGGTAATTAACATCAAGTAATTAAAACTTGTTTAATTTTGTTAAGTTTGCTTTCCACAGTGCCATTAATAATTCATCTTTTGTATTTACTCCACTTGTTCGTCCAATTGTTGAAACGTAATAATTTTTGTGAACAGTAAAATAAATTTCAAAAACATGAGCTGTCAAACAAAAAAAAACTTTACATCGTAGTTCTTTTATTAGATTTTAAAATCAACCGGAAAAATAGAATCTGTTGACAATGCTAACGGCATGACAATGCATGACTGCCAAGAAATTCCTTACGTCGTTGTTAATCTCTTTCACAAAGTCATAATCTTATGCCTACACATATCTTATTTGAATTCCTTTTGCCGTCATAGTATTACTGTCACTTACAAACTAATAATGTTTTTCGTTTAATTATAACGTGTTTGCAAGTACTTTATTTTGAACAGAAAAAAAAAATTTGTCAGAATGACAAATAGATGAACAATTTGTAGCTAAATCCTACGCAACTGAAACGTCATCGAGAAATTTTGTCACGTTAGTTCTGACTTCAACTGTTGTTTATTAAATATCGCATACGTTAATGAAACCAAACGTGTCTGTCATACCGTTGAAAAGATGAATCAACTCTGTGTAATGGCTTTGAACCATTGGAAAAACAATTTTGGCATCTGGTCGATAAACACTGACCAAAACAAAAAGTATTGATGGTCGTGAAAAATTACACAATTAATAACTCAAAATAGGACAGATCTGGAAACGTTTGAATAAATTCCATCATTTTTATCGTAAAATCAATAACACTACAGTCGCGTCTGACTATAGACTGTTTTCACCACTTGTTGCACTTCGAGCTTGAGAAAATCCGAGTCGGATAAAAAATTAAAATTTACAAAATGTCATTGTAACCTTTTTTCGAAAAATTGATAGAAAAAAAAGGAGGAAGTAAAAACAAGTTCTTCAAATTATTTGTCCCGAACGATCACAATCATCACAGATATGAATTGTTTATTGACTAACGTCGAAATTAAAAGTACACACAGAGATGTAATCAAAGCGGAAAAGATTTCCCTTGAGGAATATTAAGCAAGAAAAAGACGGTGGGTTTCTGATTATTTGTGTCCCGTTCATTCTTTAGTCGTTATTTATCATGGCAATTGAAATGAAAAGAGCATTTTAACTTATGTATAGATTTCCTTAAAAAAAAATTTGATCGTTCATTAAATTCACCTAATGGAAATTAGATTTTTTATTTCAACATTTCATTCTTTTTTCAGGCAATGCCGAAAAGAGCAGCACTTTTTCTAGACAGATTAATGGTAGCCCTACATGAAGCGATGGAAAACAACATTTCTGGTGAAGGTGGGGGAGGATCGTACTCGAGTAAAGAATCACCGCTACCACTGGAAGCGAAATCAGCGGACTACATTGTTGATGCAAAATCGGTAATCATAAAACAATTAATGACATTTGAAAAATCCATTTGTCTTGTCAAATGTAGTATTTAACTGCAAGTGGATTAAGGAAAGTAAAAAGTTATTGAATGTTTGAAGAGAAAAGTTAAGCTATAAAAAAAAGCTTTTACTTCAGTTTTAATGTCTAACATTTGAACTTTCAATTACTAAACTAAAGTATCAAAGTCAAACTGAATTAGTCATACATTTGTTTGAACTCATAATTGACAACTAATTCGGTAATTAAAATAGCCAAATATTAAAAAAAAGTCTGAGCTTAAACAAAATTATGTTTCAGAAGGGAAATCCAAAACGTCTAGGATCGAAAAATTTCTGGCGATGCTATTTCAACGCTGTAACATGTTTCTAATGAACGGATGTCTACCTAAATTTTCGGAGAGACCATGTGTTTGTTTCGTTGTAACTGACAATTTTTGAACTTCAATCAAACGCCTGTGCAATCACAAAGTAACGACTGATTCACATCAATGATTCACATGAATTATTAATCTTAAGTGGTGCACCTTTTGCCCTGTTCTCCTGAAACAGATTTTAATATAAAAATTAATCTAAATCTATTCTTTTTGATGTTTTATCACAATTTTTAATATTGTGATCATCTACCTCAATGCAAATTCAGTTTTTTATAACATGATATGCATATTTGGTTTGTTTATAGTATGATTTGCTCCCAAAAAAGTTTTTTGCTTTTTGTAGGAGCAAATTTTCTTTTTTTTTTTTTTTTTTTTTTTGTCACTCTGATATGCAAAACGCAGATTCTCTGATGGAAATGTGTGGGAAGTATATTTATATACAATCTTGTGCGCGAAAAATAAATTTCTAGACAAATTTATTTTAACAATTATAGACAAACATATAGTATGAACATGTAACCATACTCCACTATGTTTATATTTATATTTGAATTCAAAAGTCACTGATTTCATTTAGCATTTTTATTCGTAATATATATACGCGCATTATATTCGCCCCCGTATGGGTTGTGGGCTAAAGGCTGTTCTTTACGTTTTACAGTTTACGTATTTCAAATTTTGGGTTAAAAATATAGGTCAATTTTCATTCATCTGAATACAAAGCTTAAATAATTTGGGTGAATAAGTCGGTTTTCCAAAATATATCAAACTGATCAAAGGTATCCTAATATAACTTTTCCAATAAAAAATTCACATTTAGCAATTATGTTCATTCCAATGAAACTTCTTTATGAAAATCGTTTTTATTTCAACTGTTTTCTAAAAATATCTCACTTTTTATAACAATTGTTTTCAAGATTTATATTTTTACAATAAATTTCAGACTTATGAATGAACATCATTTTGTATAATTCATTTACAATTATGACACAATCATAACGAGAATATAATAAAGAGATAGAATTTTGTAATTCGATTTTGATAACGTATGAACCCAATCCATAATTATTAAAACTACACGGCTTATTTTTTCGTTTGTAACATAATATTTTTTTAGCAAATTTTCATTTTTCAATTTAAATTCATAATTAAAAATATTCTATTACAACTTTTTGGTATCGAATCGTTTTTGAATTTATTTTTTCAATGAAAATTTTTATAGCAACTTAATTTGCTATATAATATGAATGAACCATGTAGTTAAATTGTCAGTATATTATCAAATTTCAATTATAAAACTGTCTCTTTTCATTATTTATAAATAAAGTATATAAAAAAAAAGTTGTGGCACAAAAATTAATTATGTTGTAAAAGAACCAATGCAGTTTTCGTCAAACAGTTGATTTTCAACTTTTATTAGGTAGCCTAAGATGCATCTTTGTTTATCAGTTTTCTATAGTTCTGAAACTCGACGAAATTACCTGAATTCTCTGAATCTTGTATTTTCATTCATAAAAATTGACCTACATTTTTAAACTTCTCTAATAAAGTATCTTAAAATTGCAAAAATGTATCTAATCAAATCTGACATTAGATGTCAGGTAAATTATCAAATATAGTCTTCAATCACAAATGTTTTTAATTTGAGATTGTATATTTTTCAACCACATTGACAATAGACATTTACTAGAATCTTTAACCTGTAACCCACAACTCGTAATCCGTAGCCCATGTGCGAAAGGGGGGAATAACCCGCGTCTTATATATATATGTATACACCGAAGCCGTAACAATTCATCATACTTTGTTCCTGGAAAAAAATGTATTTCTATAAATAAATAATAAATAGGATCAATTGTACAAAACATGAATGTGTTGCAATTTATTTTGAGACCAATACATCTATTAATGTCAAAGGGTTGTAATTTTTCCAACCCTTTCTTTCAGAACGTATACAAAACTGGAATTTCTTACAAGATTATTGATTTTCTATCCAATTTGTTGGCATATAATTATTTGCTTAGTTGAAGCATTTTTATTAAATATTTTTTGATTGTGTTAATCGATTTTTTTGTTGATAAATCCGTCGATCATGTTTGAAGGTAACCAACGAGTGGTAAAATAAGACTTTACCATTCAATTTCAACCCCTCTGAATCAAGGGCGCTTTTCATACTCTAGCAGTAGATGGCGAGCACGTCCCTCGACAACAAGAGCGATTCTCCATGACTTGCCAACAAACAGTGCTTTTTTTGTCAATTGAAAAACTTTGAAGTGAATAAAATTATTTTACAAGTGAATAATGTAAAAAAACGTAGGAAGTGCAACATTTAAATGTCGATGGGGTGACAATAACGACACGGGAAAAACGTAATAACACAGATCGACGTTTGACACCCAGTGCTTGAGAGTAAATCGATATTCTTATGAGACTGATTGAAAAATTTTGTCAGATTTTATTACAATTAAGCATTTAATTGTAAAATAGTTAAAAAATGGGCTCCGGTAGCAGCCAGTTTACTGATGAAGAATTGCAGGATTATCAGGTATACTAAAAAATGATCAATTTAATAAATAATCTCACGTTACTTCATGTATATTTTAAATGAACATTTTTTTGCAGGATTTGACGTACTTTTCAAAAAAGGAAGTTTTGTAGTAAGTTATTTGAATTGATCAGTGACTATCATCGAAGTAAAACTAATTAAGGATGACAATTAATTGAGTGTTTTTTTTCTAAAGTGCACATCAAAAATTCAAGGCTTTAGCTCCAGAAAAGGTCGGGCACAATCGTAATGCCAAGCTGCCAATATCCAAAATGTTACAAATACCAGAACTCGCTGTGAATCCTTTTGGAGATCGTATCTGCAAAGTGTTTAGCTCAAGTCAGGATGGGGACTGTACTTTCGAAGATTTTTTGGACATGATGTCGGTACTGAGTGAAGCTGCGCCGAAAGCTGTGAAAGCTGAACATGCATTTAGAATATTTGATTTCGACGGAGACGACATGCTTGGAATTGGAGACCTTCGACAAGTAGCTGACAGGCTCACTGCACCACAACGACTCAATGAATCTGAGATGCAACAACTGTTACAGCACATCTTGGAAGAAGCCGATTTAGATGATGATGGAGCCCTGAGTTTTGCAGAATTTGAGCACATAATTGACAAGAGCAGTGACTTTTCTAAGTAAGTTTTTTTTTAATCACAATTAAGTAACAAATTCAACAATGAGTAATCACTTATTTATTTCAACTTTTTTTTCATTTCCAGGACTTTTTCTATCAGGCTTTGAATTAATCATGCAAAATATCGCGAATATTTTTAACCAAAGACTGAGACTTCCAACGTTTAACCACTCGATGGCCTACTTTGAATTATTTGTTTAAATAATTCAACCATTTTTTTAAATTATAATATACTTTGTCGGTACGATGAAATCGTTCGGCTTATGAATAGCTAGAGAACGAACCATTTATTAAGGTAGGACTTTTATGAAGAAATATGTAACTAGAGTTCCGGATTAAGTATGAAAAAATTTTTGATGTAAAATTTGCCATCATCATATATAAGTATACATGAGACGAAATTTATCAAAACATCTCACGTATTAACAAAAATTTTAAATAATAAATATAGAAATAAGACATATATTATCTACTGAAATATGTTATATTAATGATTCAAAAGATACAATCAGATTAGTGAATATTTTCTTATGCTCCCCATACATTTTGAATTCAACTACGAATTTTTCATCTCGTCTTCCGGACAGATGGAATTACAAAACTTTCGTAAAACTGCTCAAAATATATTGAAGAACATTTGTGTAAACTTCTCATTAATTTCTCGTAGAACTGGCTTCACAGCAGTCCTGCCTTAATTACAAACATGGTAATGTTAACAATTTGTCTCAAAACTTATGCTCCAATATTCATTGCATGCAATTACATACCATTTTTTCAATGAAAGTAATTTATGCTTGTTCCGTGATTAAAATAAATTCACGGCAACTTACGATTATAAATGAATATCACCATTACCTGTTTGTGCGATATCAAATTGTAACATTTGCAACAATTATTGTGATCTTATAATTCGAATTGTGGTACTACTTTGAACTACTCAATTGTATATAGATACGATTATACTCTTACCAAGCAATAATAAACTTATTGCATTTTGTATTGTAAATTGTGTCTTTATTTATATCTGAAATACAATCTTTTACTGATAAGTTTTCTTATATAAAAATGTATAAAAGTGGTTTTAATCACAGTTGAAAGAACTTTTTTAGGATTGCAGATAACCGCTGAAAATAAAATAAAATTATATAAATTATCTGAATTATAATACAGATTTATGTGTTTATTTTTTAATTCTTTTTTACTCACGGTAACTTCATTCGCATGAAAATCCAGCAAGCAACGAATGAAACAAATATGCTTATAAAGCCCACACTTATCAGCAGAATTCGATTGAGCTTTGGTGTCGATGGATTGTGAGTTTGATCAAGAATGATGAATCCTAATCCACCCAATGTAAAAAGGAAACTGGACGCCAATCCTTCCATGATGTACTGACCATTCACTCGGTATGGCATAAAAGCAACCTAAATGAATAAAAGCTATAGAATAAAACTATGTAAACAATGATTTTACAATGTAATTTTGTAAATCTTACTGGTCGAGTATGGCCATGTTCATCTGTCGTTGATCCTACACTTGGAGGCTCCAAAATGACATCATAAATTATACCTACAAATAATTATAAATTGCAAACATTGCAAAAATTCATGTTTTGCAAACTCAACTAATAAGTAAATAAACTGATCAGATAAGTTCAAAAAATAGGTTGCCAATAAATTTTACCTTTAAATTATTTTAACAAACAATACTTTGAATAATTTGGTTGATAAATAAATTCAAAAAGATAATTTGAGTTTACTAACCTCCGGTCATGAGAAAATACGACAATAATACGAAGGAAAACACCACCATTGCACTCGGTTTGACAAACCATGACGGTTTTTTTAGTTTTAAATTAGGAGCTTCTAATATTACGAAAGGAATCCTGTACAAAAAATCCATACTTTGTATATAAATAATCTCTCATCAAGCCGCAAACGTCAAACTGTAATAACAATTGTAGGTTAGGTTCGCTTTGCTGTCATACATAAAAAACGCCACCTAACTGATTCCGGTCAGAACTTCTGGCTCCAGTAGATACATAAACAATCCTTAACCTCTTTTGTACTTTTAATTTGTGAAATTCAACTAGAAAAAGTATTGAATTTTGACCAAAACAGTTGTTTTTAATTTTTAATAATGGAACGTTTAGCTGTGGTAACTATTTTCTTATATTTACACATTTACTTTAAATTTTTAGTTTAGTAAATCATAAGTCACGTGTTGATTGAAAAGAATGGTTTTTATTATTTATCAACAATTGTTATTCAATAATAAAAATGAACATTTTCAGCTTCCTGGTGATAATGAATTGGATGAGAGTATGAGAACTTTTGTTCTTTTCAATGAATCACATACTCTTGGAAACGCTTTGACATCAATCATCTCAAAATAGTAAGACATTTTTTTGTTTACATATACTAATTCATTGATTATTTACTATGAAAGAAATTGAATGATGATTTAAATTATTTCATTCAAAAATTAATTTGCAGCAAAGACGTTGAATTTTGTGGATACACAGTGCCACATCCAGCAGAAGCAAAAGTTCATCTAAGGATACAAACTGTACCAGACAAACGCGCTGTTGACATTCTGAATCGAGCACTGGAACACTTAGAGAAAGCCTGTGATGATGTTATAGATAAATTTGAAGAATCACTTAAATCGTACAGAGAAACGAAAAAGACAGAAAAAGAATCCATGGACAGCAGTTGAAATTGATAATTTACAGTAAAAATAATATTCATCTGTTATTTATAAGCGTGGAAAATAAAGAATAGTTTTGAAGAAAAAAAACTGTTTATTCAATTACAGCTTATATCAAATATTCAGTTTTCAATAAATACAACATTCACATAACTCAGTAGATTTGCTATTCAGATATAAAAAATTGTACCTTCAAAAAGTTGTCTTTTGTCGTCCGACAAATAGAAACATTTCTTAAATTTTTCCCCGGTAAAAATTAGAAACAAACTTACATTCTAAACATGGAATTCAAAACGCCGTTTTTCAACGTTCCAGTAAACAGAAGCTAATTGTATTTACACAACGATTTCTTACAACAATTAAAATGAAAAACGAATTGGTCCAATTGTTCACAATGTAATACAGTTGTAATTATTAACTTCAACAATATTCAAGCTTGTATCAAATGATTAAAAAAATATTATCATATATTTTTTTAATCTTCAATTAAACTTCACTTTATTTACTTAAAATTTAAAAACATAAATAAATAAGACTTAAAATGTTATTGAACCAATTCGTTTTAGCGTTCCAATTAATCTTATTAATTATTGGCTGCAGCCTTGAGAGCAGAGTTGTGTGTTTGCTTTCGATAATGGAGCGCTTCTTGGTACGCTTTTTTCACAGCTTTTCTATCGGCCGGTTTTCGAGATTCAATCAGCTTCGCCTCGTCAACCTCTTGTGACACTCCAAGTTTCTCCAATTTTTCACCTGGTAACCATTGCCTGAAAATTAAAAATAAATTAATTTTGTGTTCAACTCAACATAAATAATATGACTGTGTAAAATATTAGTTACCAGGTGCGTTTGGTATCGAAGAATAGTACCAAATACACAGGATCTTTGTAATTGCTAGCGAGAGCTAAAACATCGTCTGGTGGCGCAGGGATAGGCACGCCTTTATGAACGGTTCCTCTGGGAGTGTTGGGATCAATAATCAATGCAGGATACCAAGGGTAACCTCTACATTTTGCCCAAACCAACTGCAACGGTTCTAATCTATTATCAGTAACATTATTCTTTGTTTCCTCGTTTTCTTTCTTTGTTTCTTTTTCTATTTCCATGTCTCCTTCTTGATCTGGACTTGATGATCTGCTTGTCGAACAACTACTACAACTTGAAGTTTGACTGTCACCGTCTCCAACGTCACTGTCTAAGGCTCCACTTCTAAAAATAAAAATGAACACATTGACAATACACGTAAAATTTTATCAATCATTGATTATTTTATTTCAATATTCTTGCCTGTAGACGCGAAAGCTGTCAGCTTGTTTCTTGTCCCCATCAGGATTGGTAACCTGCTCCCCCTTACTCGCACGAGCTCTGGCTTTTCGCGTAAAAAGTACAGCGGTTCTGCGATTTACCCCTCCGCTAGCAGCATTTTCCTTTTCATTATTCTGGACTTCGGTTTCTGCTCGACTCCTACCGTTTCTTTCGCGTTTTCTAGATTTGGTATGGGATTGATCGATTGGCTCTTTTGTTTCAGGTACGTCGAATTCGGGATACTCCTTCTTGACTGCCTCAATCAGACTGCTACCTTGTTCTCTCATCTTCACTCCTGCTCGATAGAACATTGTGTCTTTTCTATTATACTCCAAGCAGTTATTGACCATTAAATTGAAATCTGCTTCAAAAGCTGGGATTGAATCGTATTCCTGTCTCTCAATTTTAGCCTGTGAAAAGAAATGTATTATATTTCAACACCGTCATTATAACATTGTAGAGTATTTTGTTTTTACAAATCACGTACCTCCATGGTGGACAAATCCATAGGATGTGAAACAATGTCCAAGTAATCCGGAACTTCCTTAATGTTTACTGGTTCTGTGAATATATCGTTTGTATCTTTTGCTCTAATGGCTTCGAGCAAAATTTTCAACACACTTTCCAGAGGCCGCAATTCAAAACAAAGACACTTTTCTTTCCTGTAATGAAAACATTTTTTTAAACTTGTATGAAAAAGAGTTTTGTACGTATATGTATGAAATAAAATCGATCATTTCCCATCAACTTACACTTTAAAGTATTCTTTCTTTAGTTTCTCCCTCTTTCGCACCAATTCACACAGAAGTCTGGCTCTCTCCAAATCTTGCCTCAAACATTGCCAATATTTTAACTGTCTATACATCTCGCTAAGTTCACCATCTGGTGGCGGAGAAGTACTCGAACCAAAAGTCGGCCTTGATTGCGGCTGTGAACTCTGTAACCTTCTTAAAAGTGGAACTCCATTTCTGTACTGACGTTTCAAAGTCCAATAAGCTATCAGACGTTGAATCAGTTGACTTTTCTTTGGCAAACCTTCAGCCAAGCTAAAATTGAATGTGAATTTTACATTAATCTACAATAAAAGAAAATTTGTAAATTTTTGCATGTAAATTTGCACTATGTGTGCTTACCTAGCAATTTCACGAATTCTCTCAGGAGGAATGGTGGGAATAGAAATAACAGGCGCACAAGAGCTCTTTTTGTTTGCGATCTGCCGACGTTTTATATCAGCAGGATTCGTTGAAGGTTGGTAATCTGCAGGCGTGTGAGCTTCGCAGTAAGCGGTTTTCTGCACCAGCATTGGTTCGCCATCTGATGGCTGTATCGTTCGCATTCGCATGCATAAGCCAGCTTGCTGTGCACAAGTTACATGAAAAGCCGCATAACAGTTGCTCTTGTGGCATTGTATACAAGCTCCGGCACCTCGACGTTTGCACACCGAACAAGAAAGCTTCCAACGAGCAGCTGGGATACTTTCAATACTGTCTATTGGTTCTAGAAAAACTGTATTTGCAAACCGTACCTGTAAAAAAAGTTCACATCGTTATTAGAATCGTCAATCAATTATTAATCATGCAGTTTCTTAAATATAGCAGAATATAAATTAACATTTAAAAATGTTTAGATGAAATAAATAGTAAAAAATTAATTACTTCTGGAATCCATAGAGCGCAAACAACGTGCGCCCACGTAGAGGGTCGATCAGTTTGTTTGAAAGCTCCTCCACGATTAGGACAAAGGACACAGTCAACAGCTCGCGAAGGACTCTGTAGGCACCGTCTACAAAGCCACTGACCCTCGGGAATGTACGGCACACCATAGCAGTCCTGGTGAACCGCGAGGTTGCACATGTCGCAGAACAAAATAGCGTTGCTATTCTGACACTCGCCGTCCATGCAGATACAGCAAACTGCGTCTTCATCAGCAGCAATACCACCACCTCCGTTGGTTTGCTGTTGAAAGTAAGATTCCTTCTCCAAGCGGTCCATCAGAAGCTCGAACGTGTCTGGGGCCATTGGAGGAGAGAGACCAGCTGCTGCTCGTCGTTCGTTCACTATTGAGAGCCAAGCTGAATCTTCTTCGTCTAAATCATACTCTACTTCACCTGAAAAGTTTTTGAGTTATAAATTTTTTAAATCAAGTATTATTCAGTGTTGAAGAAACAAGATTTAATAAGAAAAATGAAAAAAAAAATACATTGAAAGAGTAGAAGTAATATTTATTCAACAGATGGTTCGAACTCTATTTACATTACAGTGTATATAGAATAGAGAATAAATAATACACAAAAAAATGTTGGCAAAAATAGCGGTATACAATTGAACGATGTATAAAACAAATATGATTATTATTATCACAGATGACTTTAGTTAAGAACTTTTAAGACAAAGGTCAAATAATTATTTTTTACCGTCGAGTTCTTCTCCACTTCTTTCCATGAATCGTACATAAGAATTCGGAAGGGGTTCAGCTTCCCCAATCTGATCTTCATAACCGTCCAACTCTTTAAAAACGGCAACTGGCAGGGAACTTAAGATTGCCTTATCCTCCTTATCCTTGTCCACTTGAGAGATATTTTTCTTGGAAAAGGTGCTGTGCTCTTTTGATTCAAACTCTTCTACTGTCATTATTGGTATACTTTGGGTTATAGCCATTTTTATTTGTACAGATGGATCTTCACCATACGGGTTTACCTGAAAACAACAAAAAGAATTATCATTATTACAAATCCACTACAGAGATTCAAGTAAAAAATTATTTTTCATTTGATTCAACTCTTTGACTCAGAATATATATATCCATTTTTTTCAAGTCAACCACAGTTTCTTTTATTTACTTGCAAATTTCAAAATCTAAAATTATCATCAAATTTACATATTTTCAAATCAAAAACATAAAATTCGTTCAAATACCAGGACAAATTTGTTGATTTCGTGTGGTTGTAAGTGTTGTATCTCCGTATTGACAGTGTTCTTCGAGTCCGAACCCGTTTTATTTCGTCCTTTTTTCTTGTTGGTCCCAGGTGTTTTATTCATTTTGTCCGGAATTTTTGACGAGGTATTAATGAACCACTTGCCGCACAATCTGCTGTACTTTCCACCAAAAACAACACTTGCTTCGACAGTTCAATAATTTGACATTACTCGAAAAAATAAGCCACAGGTAGTATTTATCAACGACTGGTCAATCAACTGATCTCAACAGATCAATATGATGATAAAACTGGGTCCGATTATTCGAAAGTTTTCTCCAAAATGGGCAAGCTGTGCTTGTTTTGAGATCCTGTTTTGTTGTTCTTCATTTGATATTAGACATAACCTCAAACTGCAACCCAAAAGGCGCCTTGCCGGAGCGTCAGATGGAACTAGCTGAGCCAATCAGAAGGCAGAGTTTGAAATTCAGAGAAAAAAGTGTGGGCAAGATTTAGGTTACGTTCATGTGTCACTTTGCGCAGCGACTGATGACGTCAGACAACAAGACAACTTCAGGTCGAATGATAGTACAGGATTGTGTGGAGAGCTACGTGTGATAAATTATTATTTCTATACGTTAGTTAATCGCAACTGAAAATGGATGTAAATAGTGGCGAGTGTCTTGAACCTTCCGTCAGAAATGTTATCGAGCAACATTCCCTGAAATGGATCTTCGTCGGAGGAAAAGGCGGGGTCGGCAAAACCACATGCAGGTTAAGACACAACCTTCTGTGTTGTTTTTGTCATTTTCAGTCACCTGTCATGTTTCTTATTTTATTTATATATTATATGCTTCTCAATTACTTATTAAAATTCTTCATTTCTTAAATTAATTCGTTTTGTCGTTTGCCATTTAGTTAGATAATACATATTTAGCAACTCATGGTTTCCGCATTTTGACAACTAAAAATGTATAGTCATTTCTGGTTTGACAATGTTGTCTAATCGTATGAGACTAAAATCGAGAATCGATGATTTATCGCTGACGTGATTCTCAGATTTAAACTAATTACAAATTCAACTAATTTAACATAATTGGTTTTCAGTTGCTCGTTGGCCGTACAATTAGCAAAAGTTCGAGAAACCGTTTTAATCATATCGACTGACCCTGCTCACAACATTTCCGATGCGTTTGATCAGAAATTTAGCAAAGTTCCAACAAAAGTCAAGGGGTTCAACAATTTATATGCTATGGAAATTGATCCTAACGTGGGCGTCACAGAATTACCTGAAGAGTACTTTGATAGCGAATCAGGTTAGTTAAATGTCAACATAAATGTGAAAATATGAATTAATGAAAAGATATTTTATTTAATATTGTATTTTGATTTCAGTTGCTGGTGGGGAAGCTGTAAGATTAAGTAAGAGCATAATGCAAGAAATTGTTGGCGCTTTCCCTGGAATCGACGAAGCTATGAGCTATGCGGAAGTTATGAAGTAAACAATTTTCAAACTCGGAGAGACCATTTTAATGGTCACCGAGTAAAACTATCAACATCAATGGTTTGTAAATATCAAATATACTAAAAATAAGTTACATTTCAGATTGGTAAAAGGGATGAACTTCTCGGTTGTAGTATTTGATACTGCGCCAACTGGTCACACGTTGCGATTACTCTCGTTTCCTCAAGTAGTGGAAAAGGGACTCGGAAAACTAATGAGGTTGAAAATGAAAATCAGTCCCTTCATCACTCAGGTACGCAACAGATATAAATTCTTATAAATTTATATATTATTCTTCTTCTATCATTATATGTTCCGAAAATGTATGTCATGAATTTTTGATTAATGATTTTGACGTTTTTTCAGATAACAAATTTGTTAGGAATCACAGATTTTAATGTTGATTCATTCTCGAGTAAAATGGAAGAGATGCTTGCCATCATTCGTCAGGTTAACGAACAGTTTCGTGATCCATCTCAAACTACATTCGTGTGTGTTTGTATAGCAGAATTCTTGTCTCTGTACGAAACGGAAAGACTGGTGCAAGAATTAACCAAATGCAATATTGACACGCACAACATTATTGTAAATCAGTTGCTATACGTGAATGAAAATGACGCCTCTTGCAGACTTTGTGTCGCGAGAAAAAAAGTTCAACAAAAATATTTAGACCAGGTAAGAATGTTGTTATTTGATTGATTCATGAATATCAATTTGAATGATATAGTAATTATATGCTTTCGTTCACAGATCGATGATTTATATGAAGATTTTCATGTAACAAAACTTCCGCTGTTAGAAAAAGAAGTACGCGGTGTCCAACAAGTCAAAGACTTCTCTGAAAATCTTGTAAAGCCGTACAAGCCCTAACGAAAAACATGAAAACACAACAATTGAGAGAACTCTAACTTATTTTTCAGCTGATTAGATTTTTCATTTTTTTACCTAGACGTCTGCCAATTCTTTTTAAATTATATTGCGCGAATGTACTTTATATGAGAAAACTGAGTTTCATCGTGATTGATTTGTTATGGAATAAACATTTTCGGAATAAGATTAGATCACATCTCGAACATTTAATTGCCGTTATTTCATATTTCTCGAGTAAAAAATGTTATTTTTTGTATTGTCAGTAATTATAATTTCTTTAAATTTGCATCAAATCGATTTATTAATAAGTATTTAGATTGTTACATTCTTTTGAAATTCCATTGCTGTGTACGTTGCATTGCTAAGAGTTTTTTTATCTTGTTGATTCAATCCTCGGTCTCAATGTTAGCTTTTCTCAGGGTTTCTCTGGTGATATCCTCAGTTTCGCGATACTTAGTCATCTGGTTTCTGTACAAAAAAAAGTAACAATTAAATCGCTATTGAGGATAATCGTTCTCAAACGATTGATAACATATTTTTTAAATATGCAAAATATGTGCTTGAATTTCAAACTCAACAGCTACGGAGCAATTAAAATTCTGAACAATCAAGATCAATCTGCGATTAATGTCATTAGTGGATACATATTGCGCAGTTGTTTTGATCATTGCTGTCATTACAAGAAAATTTGCAACAAAAATGCATTGAAATTAGAAAAAAATACTGAATGATAAGACATTGTAAGATCAAAGTCTAGTGAAAAAAATTTATCGCCTTTGATAAAAGTCATAGCCGATATAGCTTTGACTAGACTTTTCTTCACAATAAACATGTACTTTTGAAAAGTGCATTGAACCATAAATTTAAATGAATTGAGTTTAAACAAAAAATGTGGGCCATACTTTGAAACAATTTGTGGCTTGAAGTCCCTTTTTGTAGCAGCCATAATTCCAGTAGCGTAATGATCCAGTCGCTTGGTCATCTAAAAAGAATAACAACCAATCGATTATCATGACATTTTAAATGAATTTTTCTTTTTAAATTTACAGATTACATGAAATTTAACGTAGAAAGAATGAAACTCACTCTCAGACCAAAAATATCTTTTGCCTGGCGACACAAATTCAGATCAAGTTCAGTAATAAGCAGTCCATCACGATCTCGTCCCAAACTTGGTGTCCTGGTGCCGTCTGGGGCAGCAACGTAGCTTGACCCATAGAAGTGACCAAACGACTTACGAGCTGGTTTACCGTCGCCCAAAGTAAATGGATGAACGTGTTCCTCGGTCCCAACACGGTTCAAATTACAAGTGTAGAAACTATTTGCAACTGCAGCACTTCTACCTTGAATGTTCCAGAGAGATTCTTCGATTCCACTGATAGAAGCTGCTGGACAGAAGACGATCTGGAAACAATAACATTTCATAATTAACTAATTTCTACAACTACTTGGTATTCATTCATGAATTACCAGTGAATAATACAAAGAACTCACATCTGCGCCATTGAGACCCTGCATGTACCAATTGAGAGGATGGAAACGACCGTAGCAGATCACAAGCCCAATCTTGCCGAAAGCAGTCTCGAAGACTGGATGACCCAAATTGCCATTCTCGAAGTACATGGATTCATTGTAATAGAGACGTGGAATGTGGTTTTTGCGATGCTTGCCTAAGACCTTGCCGTCCGTGTCGATGATCACCGCTGTGTTCCAAAAGGTTTCGCCGTCGTTGATGTCTCGTTCCCAGATAGGACTTACGATTACCATGCCATATTGCTTGGCCAATTTCGACAGGAAGGTGGTTGTGGGTCCATTGTCTGGATTCTCAGCGAGTTCCACCCAGGGAAACTTTTCTCGTGTGGGAAAGATGAACGGCATGCCTAGAGAAAAGTGACAGATTTTTAAATTTTAAATTTAGTCTTTTACAGTTTTAATTTTCATCAGTGGCTGAGCTTACACCAAGCTTCCTGGAAACAGATGATGTTAGCTTTGCAGGCAGCGGCGTGCTCTACATAGTTAGCAATTTTCTGGTAAATCGCTTCCCTCTGTTCCTCAAGAGGTCTGGTCGTTGGCACGGCGATGGAGTTTTGAATTAAACCGACACGAACGATCCTTGGCGATCTTAGCTGTTCTTTCATCGCCCCGGTCAATCTGTACCCTTTGACTTCTAGGTTGTTATCTTTCTCATAACGGGGAAGATCCAAGGTCCTTTAAAACAATAGATTAATTAAGTTAATTGTTCCTTGGAGAATTTAAGCCTGTAGAAAATTTATAATCATATGTTTTCTATATTGAAAGCGAATGTAAACTTGTACCGACCTAAAAATTCGACATTAAATTGAAATTAGCAGTAATTATGAAACGTAAACTTGTTGCACAGAAGATGACAAGAAGAATCATTATCATTTTTTTGCAATCATACATTTGATAATGATAGTATTCAAATTTCATAATACAATGAAATCATACGTATGTTTGAATTGGGAATAAGTATTGTTTGATAGATAAATTTCTTTCTTACTCAGGTTCGCGACCATAAAGTAAAGTTTGAGCCTCACGAAGATCGGTTTCAGATAGTTTTTCAATAACTTGTTCCAATGTTCTGGTCGTCATGATTGTAAGCTTCTCTAATCCTCCGTAACAGTGTCACAATGTGCAATAGCTGTATCTAATGGTGCTAAATGATCGCCGGTCAGATGTAGACTGACGGCGAGAACGATATCTGCCTTAATATAATCCAGATCCCACTCGTAATATGTGATTTATTTCCGTTCGACAGCGATTAATAACGGTATAATCATAATAGAAAATCATAATAGAAAATCAAGTTTGAATTAGAATTTCGTATCTTTGACGATAATTATTTCAGACTGCAATTTAAATAAATATTTTGCAATCTTTATACTTTATCAAAAGCTGTAATGAGCGTTGGTGTTTGTATGGTTCCAAAAACTCGGATGTTCAACATTTTTGCAATTAGTTTTGATTTAATAGAAAAAGTTGAACGAACATAAGAAGAAAGCTCGAAATGCACGTGTTTTCATCTGTTCGTATTTTCTTCCATCATTAAGAAAGAACTAATTTAAAATTTGCGAGTGGTGAAACTTTCCTAGGTGACCGCATATCTTGCATTGATACCACGGTGATAGACTGCGCACATTTATTTCTGTATCATTAGCAGCTGCGTTGCACTGGAACTTCGATATATGTTTTTTCGATACCCTTGCACAAGTTTGGAGATAACTTTTGTCAGAGTATTAATTCTTTTACTTTAACAACAACTTTACTTTTATGAAAATAAAATAAAAACATCCATAGGATGATTTTTTTTCAAATTGTTCATACATCTCTCAAGTTCATGAATTTTATTTTTCAAAACGAACGATCTGCGAGATTTTTTCCCTGTGCAATCTACATTTTAATGAAAGCCTGAGCTATGCAAAAAACAAAGTTACATAAGCTTCAAGTATTTGATAAAGCATTTGCGTGGAATTAAAAGCCGATAATAAATATGTTCAAGATGATTTTACATATTACGTAGGTCAGTGGTGGTAGAAAAAAAATGTTTGAATTCAAAGCAATAAACTAAGTTTATTTATAATGCATATACCAAAGTGATTTATTTCGTAATTTATGGTTTATTCAACTCGTATCATTCTTGTAACGAATTTGCATCTTGATCACGTTTCCTGATTACTTGCGCACTATTTGTGGTTTGAAATCTTTTTTAGTGGCCTGCATGAGCTCGTTGGCATAGTGTTCCAATCTCTGAGTCATCTAAAAGAAAAATTTATCCGTCAAATAAAATAGAAAACTCACATGTGTAATAAAAATTTGGACCCCTCTTAAAAAATGTGATGATAAAAAAACTTACCCTAAGTCCCCAAGCATCTTTGGCTTGACGGCACAAATTAAGATCCAGTTCAGTGATAAGAAGGCCATCGCATCTTCTATTAAGTCCAGGAGTTCGAGTGCCATCAGGAGCAGCAACGTAACTTGAGCCATAGAAGTGGCCGAAATCTTTATGAGCTGGTTGGCCATCGCCCAAGGTGAACTCGTTGACATGTTCTTCAGTTCCAACGCGGTTGATGTTGCATGTGTAATAATTACTGGCTACTGAGGCACACCTACCTTGAATCGGCCAGAGCGATTCTTCGACATCGCCAATTGCAGCGGAAGGACAAAAAACGATCTGCAAATTTTTACAATTTCAAGTAAAATAAAAATTGCAAACCCAATAATCATTTTTGTAATGAACAGTTTGTTCAGAATTGAAATTACAAAGACTGATCAGTTGATGATATACCTCAGCACCATTGATGCCTTGCATGTACCAATTCAAGGGATGCAAACGTCCGTAACAAACGACAACTCCTATTTTTCCAAACGCGGTATCAAAAACTGGGTGACCTAAGTTCCCAGATTCGTAGTACATTGACTCGTTGTAGCACATCCGGGGGATGTGGTTCTTACGGTGCTTGCCCAGGACCTTGCCGTCTGCGTCGATGACAACTGTGGCGTTCCAGAGAGTGTCACCATTGTCGCTGTCTCTCTCAAGGATTGGGTTCACAATCACCACGTTATGCTGCTGAGCAATTTTCCGAAGGAAAGTTGTGGTCGGTCCGTTTTCAGCATCCTCGGCGAATTCACACCATGGATACTTCTCTCGAGTGCAGAAAATAAATGGCATTGCTGCAAATGAATTTGAAAATTAGAAACTCAGTTTTGTTAATTGATGAAAAGTTGTTTGAAGTCTGTTAACATATTTTTTGGTGAAATATTAATTACTCCAAATTTCTTGCAGGCAGATGATGTTGGCTTTGCAAGCAATCGCATGATCTATGTAGTTGGTAATCTTCTGGTAGAGAGCATCCCTTTGTTCTTGGATCGGCCGGGTTGTTGGAACAGCAATGGTGTTCTGGATCATGGCAACTCGAACGATTCTCGATGGTCTAAGTTGTTCTTTAACTGCTCCGGTTAATTTGAATCCTTTGACCTCGAGGTCTCCATTTTTTCCATACTGGGGAAGTTTCAGTAGCCTAAAATGATAAATGAATTATGACTTGGAAATAAAATTGTATTGTTAAAAATAATCATTTGGACGCTGCTAATTGAAAACATTTCAGCGTTATTGCATCTTTCTTTAATCTCGAGAAAATATTTTGTAATCAACTAAAATGTTTTTGTTTCCTCGTGGCATGATACGGTTGGAAGGCAATTTTGAACTGATTATAGAAAGTTCAATTTAAATTTGTTGACTTTTGTACTTTGACCCCTGTGGGTGAAGTGTTTCGAATCGCTTTTTCCTCATGTGAAAAACAACTCAAAATCATCCCACTCATATAATAAATTACAAAATACGTTTCTTTCTTTACAAATTCGTTGTCGGGATCTCAGAAACGGGCAAAATAAGTGAAATTTCCGTTTCACAGATATGTTTGAGAGGATATATAACAAGCTGCATAATTTGAAAATGTTCAATCGGTTTTAAAAACAATTCTAGATCAGATTCAGTAAATCTGAAATTATTTTCCAAATAACAGTCATCTTCATTTTTGATCAATCTAATGCGAGAAAAAGTTTCAAATATTTTACCTGACGTTAATCTCACATGATTAAAATTTTTTATCATTTACATTTTGATGGAACATAAATTTTATTCAGATCGAATATGAATGTTATTTCAATTACTCGCATTGTGATCTCAGTTTATGTTTGATAAATAAAACTTTGAAAAGTGCGAATATAGCTGATAACATAACGATAATTGAATTACGATCATCAATAAAGCTGCACTGTTCAAATTATTTTATGTTCATGTAGCTAAATAATAAAAGATTTTTTATTTTGTAAAATATCTTGCAAATTAATTAAATTATTAAATTAATTAATTACATTCAGTACATTAAAATATTTGCTTCATTTGCTAACTTGATTTAAATTAATTCTTTGTAAGGTTTGAATACATTTAAATTATTCATTTCAATTTTTGATAATTTTTGTTTGATTTAAATTTTACAATAAAATCTTACTCAGGTTCACGTCCGTAGAGAAGAATCCTAGCCTGGCGCAGTTCTTTTTCAGGTAAATGCTTTTCAATGATTTCTTCCATAGTTTGCTTATCCATGTCTAATGGATTATGGGGTACTTCGATTGAACCCAGTTTGAATGTTTAAAGAATTTCACGAAGCTAATTGCCAGCCGTTCGCTTGAGGACTGGAGAAGCGTTTGATTTTCGCCTTAATATAATCTAGATCCCACTCGTAAAGCGTAATTTAAGTTTGTTCAATACTATAGTGAACAAAGATGCAGTCATCAGAATAAGTGTATTATTCTATTCATAAGATTTCAATAAAGATGCGTCTAACGATATGAGTATTTTCTAATTTATTATTATGAAATATTGAACATTATTTCAACTTTCACAAATTCAGACTTTTATCATTGGTTTTCAATTTTGATTCCTTATAACTAAACAAATGCTAGTACACTTATTTGAAATTAGTTTTAAATTGATCTAGTTCGTTAATTAAAATTGCTAATGTTGTTGGCAAAAAACAAATGTTGAAACTTAGCGTTTCTTAATCATCAGGTTGAAATCGGGAGGTGCTACTGTAAATCCATCATGGCCCAGCAGACAGGGTGGTTCTTGACCTGGTGCTAATTCGAATTTAAATTTTTGCAGCAGGCATGAGATCATGAAAAATTGACTAACTCTTGCTAAGCTCTCGCCGGGACATTTTCTGCGACCTGAAAAATACGAACAAAGAAGTCTCAACGTTTCGTTTCATGTTGTACATTTTATCTCACCTGATCCAAAAGGCATCATCCAAGGATCTTCAAAGAAATCTCCATTTTCATCTATGAACCTCTCGGGTCGAAAAACTTCCGGATCGCCCCAGTGTTCCTTATCTAGATGAACACTCAGTATATTCGGCAAAATCGTGTAATCTTTCTTGATCTCGTATCCCATCAGTGTAGACTCTTCCATGACTCGATGAGGGATTGTCGTTGGAGCGATATTAGATAATCTCGCGACTTCAGTGATTGTTGCATTCAAGTACGGAAGTCTGGTAAAACGATTGTTACAACATTTAAAATTTTCGAAAACAATTACAATTAGTTTTGTTGTCGGATTTAAAATGTCAGGGTTTACTTATTTTTCATTTCGAGAGAAGGCAACTCTCCTTGGAGAACTTGATCAATCTCCGCGTGAACTTTTTCCTGTATCTTCTGATTGCAAGCCATGTAAGCGATCGTAAATCCGATACTATTATTTGTCGTTTCAAGACCGGCGGAAAATATATCTTTCAGCAGTCCTATGAGTTGTGGTTCTGCAACAAAAATGAAAAATGAAAATAATCATCATAATATGACATGAAAAAAAAGAAAAAAATGAAACTTGTCGAAACACGATTATTTTCAAAGAATCGTGAGATGTTTTTTTTAATTTTTTAACTATTACATATTGTTTATATATAATCTTGTTAAATACTTAAGTCTGTCCTCAATTTCAGGACGATCAACAGGAAATTTTATTGAACTTTCTGATCACATATTACTTGTGTCCGCTTTGTTACAACATGAATTACAACCGAGCCGACACGACGGATCATAAAACTTACCGTCGAAACTTGTCGCGTGATCGGCACACCTGGCATCAACCTCTTCGAGGTACATGTCAATCAAGTCGCGCATCGTGTCTCCGTTTTTGGAATTTTTTGTGTCGTATAACTTCGTCCTAACAAAATTACATGCTATTTACAAATCACATCGCACAGTAGTGAATGGCAAAGTAAATATTTCATTAAGAGGAGGAATGTGGTTCATTAACAGTAAACCAGTACTCGTTTATGCACCTTAAAATACGACCATATTTTCAAAGTCAGCTGATCTCGTTTCGTGAAACCTGTTACACCGGGAAATAAAAATCTTAAGAAAGGGAAATAATTGATCAGACCGCCGCAGACATTGGAAGCTCTAATGGCAGTGTTTGTGAGTTCGATTATTTCGTCGAGATGAGCATTATATTTTGTTAGGTCGTACCTGAAAAATTTTGATTATTTGTCAATGCAAATATTCATTTTTAGTGAAAAACAAAAGATTACCTCGTTCCAGCCACCAGACTCCACAAACTATTTAAAACCGCAACTCCAGTCATGTGATAAAAGTCCCTGACGTTTTCATTTTCGTCCACACACTTTTCAATTAATTTTGTAAATGCAATTGCATCTTCTCTCACCATATCGTTTAATGTACATTTTCCAAATCCGAAACTTCGTAAAGTTTTCATTAGAAATCTAGAAACATTAACAAGTAAATTTACACAATTAATTTCCAATTTTTTAAACAAAATTTGAATTTGTATTAAAAGTTTTTTGAATTTTTGGTTATTTTATTTCGAACCTTCTCTGCTCAGTCCAAACTTGCCCATCGGTAAAAAGAACGCCACGTAGTTTTCCCAAGGTCCGATGTTTGAACAGGAATCCGTTGGGTCTGCCGTCAAATTCGCGTCGAGACAATACTTTGAGCACGGCATCGCGACCGGAAACTATGATTAGCGGCTTGTCGAGACCTAATTTTAAGCCAACTATTGGTCCATAAATTTCAGCTAATTTCAACCACGTTCGTCCATAAAATTTAGTTTCTTTCAGTAACCGCTGCAAGTCTAAGATGTTTCCAATGATTGGCAAACCACGAGGTCCTTTAAAAGTGAACAAAATTTTCAAATTATAACCGATCGTTTGAAAAAGGACAATCAATTTTCAAATTCCTTACCGGGAGGAAAACGGTGGTTTTTCTCTCGAGAATCGAGGATGTATTTTATAATACTTAGAAATATACAACACCAAACGAGAAACCACATTTTTGCCTTTTTTTGTGAATCTTAATATTTATTTAGTTTCATATTTTAAAATGTGATTTATTCTGTAAGAAAAATTAGGAATTTTTTTCGTGTTCATTAATTTCATCAGGCATAATATCTTGTTTACAAAAGCGATCTGAAGGGTTCGCTAAAAAATGATGGAGCGCGATAGCGGAAACAATTTGACTTTGTAGTGCAGCAGCTGAAACAAAGGCGATCGCGCCGTGGCAATGAATTAATTTCCGTCACTTGTGTCATCTAATAAATTGCTATTTTCTCATGATGCTCCACTTATCTCCAGTTTCTCCTTCATAGACGACAAAAATTCTGACTTTTGACACTGTTCTAACAAAATCTATGATAATTTCCTTATCGGATAAAAAACTGTCGAATAAAAAAACAATTTTATCATTTTGCAATGAAAAAATGTTACAATTTTTCGTTATAATTGAAATGCAGGGAAAATTTGTTCAATATTCACATGTTTGTTCTGATCACTGCAAAAAATGGATATTTTTACGGCAAATTTGCGGGTATGTAGATTTGGCACAACTTCTAATTAAAAAATCACGACGGACGATTTCGCGAGGACTTCCCGAACCGAACTGCGAGCGTATCAAAATTTGCGATGGGGAAAAATTCACCTTTCACTTGAATATTGACCAATAGTTGTTTAACCCGTCAGTTGAAGGACACTTTGCCGTATGTACTTGCACTTTTTGACAAGTCTGATTGATGGTTTTACCCCAATTTTAAAGATCCGCTAAGAATTTCATCTAATGCCAACAACTTCGGAAAATTGCACAAACAAATTACCTTGAAAAAAAAACATGTTTTTCATCTTTTCCATGTTTATTAATCACACCAGAATTATTTTACCTTCTAATTATGTTCAAACATTTCACCAGATTTTTAAATGATTGTTAAAAAATATTGCCAATATTTCTCATGGCAGAGTTAATTGCAAAAAAAAAATGGCTGAACTGGATTTAATAACGCTTAATTGAACAGCATCATTCGGGATCGATGTTATCTCAAAGTCGCGCGACTCATCAAAAATTTGAAACAAACGTTAGAAAATGCGTTGAGAAAAGTTGAGCCGTAAAAATAGGAGGTCGCGACAATGGGCGGCCTGAATGTTTAATCGCGTGGGAAACTCAATATAAAATTTACCGGTATAATAATTGCATCGACGACATTGCATCATGAACGCGAAACGAGTCTCTATAACTTTTATCTGTTAATAGAAATAGATTACGAAAACACACAGTAGACCGGCCACCATGTCCGATCTCTATTTGGTCCTGATCACTTGGAGACTTGATTTCGTCACCTCAAACCTCAATTCACTTTTTACCCACTTGCGTGTCACTTTTTTCTCTTCCCAAATTAACGACTAATTTTTTCACCGTACCTTTTACCAAAATTAAACAGTTCTATTAATTCGGTATCGCAATTTTCTATCGAGCTCGCGTCTCCTCGACAAGTTTTTTTCAATTAAAGAGGCATTGCGAAATACTTCGTCAGAAGAAGCGACCAGATAAATTCCGGAAGTGGGATTCCAGGCCACGGAAAATATAAATAATAAAGTAAGATATCTTAATAAAATGTGCAAAAATAAAGTGCGATCCATTAAAAATGTTTTCATGTAATAAATTCAATCCCACAATGAAACGACGATTACCATTATCGTGTTCTTCTTTTTCTTCTTCGTTTTTTCAAAGCAGAGAATTCGCGTTTATGTTTAGCAAAACATGAATAATGGAGAGAATCGAACGACTTTCACGATTAAAAAGAATGCTTGGATAATTTATCAGTTTTTATCTGTTGTATTATTCGGCTCGGCATTTGTTATGAATAACCGATAAATTACAATCATGCACGTTGATAATAATTTTCTCAGTCTTTCAAGCCAAATATACATTGATGTACTCATGAAGAAATAAATTTTTTTTTCTCAATTCGTTGAGGAATAATTTTAGTATACAATCTGATATATATTTCACCTGATGCATCGATTCTTCGCAGGGGCTATCAATTTAGATTCGAAAGCTGATAAGATATTTCATTCACTTTTAAACAAATTTGAACTAAGATTTAACCTTAGATCGAACATCAAACTTAATTTTCTAAAAGGTTAAAATGTATAAGGATTTTATCAACATTCAAATTTTATTTAAATTATTGTTAAAAGAAATTTCATAAAACTGATTAAAATTATCTTTACAACAACTTAATTTTACAATATCCGGACTATTATGAATGCTCAACAAATGAAACGTGTTGCATGAGAGTATTTCAGAATAAAATTTTTAGTATTAATTTATTAATACTAAAACTGTATTATTAAAAACAGTACTTTAAGTGTTAATTAATTGATAATTCAATTTTACTATTCAGTTAATTGATTATTTTATAATTTTATCTGGTCACTTGTGTGTAATTTGCAAAGAAAGCTGTTGAATTAAAACCTACGTGTACCTCCTTGTATAAATTTCACTTTTTCTATGACAGATGGTTCACTTTCGTTAATCAGCAAAATAAAAATCTATAAATGACACCTTTTTATTACGATCGTACATTTTTTATTTCGTACATTTGATCATCTTATATTGTTCCTGGAAAAATTCTACACAGAATAAAATAAGGCTGAAAATAAATACGGAAATAGTTTTTATTTTTTTTTTCAAATTATATCTATTATAGGTTAATGTAATTTTTACAACATTTATATACAATCTTATTAAGAACAGTTACAAATGGCTGGTGGATTCGCAGTTGTGCTGACACTCATCGTCGAAGTCTCACTTCCGCTACTAACAGTTGAACTTCCGGTTCCTTCGGTCGTGAGTCCACTGGCATCGACTGTACTTCCACTTTCAGCAGGACAAATAAGTTTAACACTTGCGGCGCAAAGTCTCCTCTGTGGATCAAACTTGGTAACCGTTGGACACTTTCTACACTGTGCTCTTATCGCGTTTCCTTCTGGGAGACACAGACAGTAAAACGTATTGTTCTTAATATCCGGTACTCTTTCGTAAGGCCCAAGTATGTCGCAAGTCAGGTCGCAAACTGTTGTCTGCGATGTACACAAAGTTATCGCCAAAATCCCGCAGAGCACAGTGAGCACAATTTTCACGACATTTAGACTCTTTAATTGAGACATTTTGTTTTTGAAAGACGGTGAAATTGTGTGTTGTACCACAGTTCGTCCAAAGTGTATTGAAAAGTTTGTTGCAAATCTATTTTATACAACTGTTAATCGATTTTATCTTTTTATTGTTTTATAATTTTATTACTCCTGTGTTTCCGGTCGAATAAAGTATTTTATTATCGTTGATAGATATGATTCAGCTAATGTGACAAAATGAAAATAACAAAAAATATTATATCAAATTGAATTGTTATAATTTTTTACTTTTTTTGGTCACTGGAAAATGACAACGATATTAAATTCATAATGTTTCTTAATATATTCTATTGCATTACAAAATAAACGTCGTGTCACACACCTCATTAACCATTTCCATTGTAAAAACATCATTGCGATTGGTTATACTATTTTTCTTACCACCCATAAAAGTTGTGACAAAATGTAACATATGTAAGGACGTGCAGATCGTGCGGTTATGGGCATTAAACTTTCTCATCGCTTTCTGGTAATTTGGTATTCTGCAACCAAATTCGCGATTTCCACGTCAAGAATGTCGCGAACGTCGAATTTCTTTTGTATTCTCATTCGCATTCGTATTGACATCACGCGCTGTCTTTTCGCTCTGGTAGCGATCGTGTTGTGGCAACTTTAAACATCCGCAATTTCGAAACGTTATAAATTTTCGATTACGAGTACAGTGCACATACAATCGATTTGATTTTAATTACATTTGAGTTGCAGGAATTGTTTGTCGTTGGAAATTTGAGTAAAACTTGTAGTGGGCTTGGTACAAAATTACAAAATCCACTTTCCGATGAATAGAATTGGACAACATTCAAAGAATGGATTTTGTTTAAGAACAAAGATTTAATTTTTAGTAAGGTAGAAATTTAGTTTTTTTTAAAGGCGGCTTTTGTTATTCCACTGTGTATTTGTTCTTTAAAATTAGCGATGTAAAATTATTCCATCGACAAAGCATTTTGTAAATAAATCAGAGAAAAACTGAATAGCGAACATTTGGCTTTGAAATGAAAAAATGATCTTTTCTCTTTTGTCTCTTCTATTTTGCGACGACTTTTAAGATTCAAATAAAACAAATATTAGTTAAAAAATGATTTTTTTGCTACCAAAAAGAATACTTTTTACTTAAGGTTTAATACATGTTTAAAATATATTTTCAAATTTCAGACATTCTTTGAAAGATACATTCATAGATAAGTGGTATGGTGCATCCTTCAAAGATAACTCGCGCATAACATCGGGTTTTGGAGATTAGTTCAATGCCTGTAAAAATTTGGAAGAATCCAAAAATCATCAATCAAAATTTCTCCTTCAGAATCGAGATTTTTTTCTTTACAAAATGATAAGAATCGACACGAAAATTCTTAACTAAGTGAGATCTGGAAACTGATATGTTTTGATAAAAGTATAACAATAAGAATGAAATGAAATGAAGATAAAATTTCAGAATCAATTGGCGATCGAAAAAATTGTTCGATCAGATGTGATCTATTAAAAATTGGTCTTACGAAATAATGCTAAATCTATGGGGTTCGAACAGAATGAACTGCCCCACTCTTCAGGAGAAAGCCAAAGAGGAGCATCAATATATAAGTCATTGAAATACAACTGACTCGGATGTACTCTCTCCTTGGTCCTAGGCAGGTATGTGCTTGCCAGCCTTCTCATCCCTCGGCATACCTTCTCTGTCGTATCTTCGACCACTACCTCCGTTTCGGAGGATAGCGTTTGAGCTCTGAGAAGGTAGGATCGCGCGTGCGATGCAAGGTCTTCGAGTGTCTTTTACCTTGTGAACACGACGGGTTCAAGTTCGATTGTGTGCCTCTCTGTGATTTCAACCACCTTGAGGATTTTTACTTCTTTTACTTCCACATCAACATTTCGTTCGGATTTAATCATCGTTGAATCCGGACTGGAACCAAACAGCGCTAGTGTGATGAAACTCAGACAGGAAGTGCGAGCTTTTTGATCAGGGAACGCAATGGATGTTCGACTCGTAAGTTTTTTTTANAATGAATAAAAGAAATTTCTAAAAAAAATTTTATATCACAAAATAAAACCATTTAGAAAAATTTTTTTAAGAAAACATGATTTTATTATTTTGTTAAATGATAAGGTGAAAATTAATTTTCATTAAAAATTATATGAAAATTGGGAAAAAATAATTTTTGTAGTTATTAAATTGAAAATAATTAATAAAATTATTAGGTTGATTAAAATGAAAGTTCAGGACAAAAATCCAGTTTGAGATAATACAATCACTATAAAGGTGAATTAACGTGGATATAAGTGTGAAAAACCAGTCGACATTGTATAAATTGTTCAAGTGCATCGCAGCGTAAAACGGCGATTTCATGTGTACTTAATTCGGCTCGGTTCGTTGATTCTTCCAGACAAATTCACTAGCCATCAGGCAAAAATCAATTTGTATAAAAAACGAATTTCCATCAATCATAATTTTTGAACCAATTTTGACAGTGAACACTATTTATTTATTTGAGCTTGTTGATGAAATTCAAAATGAATATTCAAATAAACGATTATCCGGCTGGCGTTTGGAAAACATAATTAATAGCACTCGTTTTGAATATAATATGACTCGTGTAATTAATATCGTTGATACAATTTCTCACCTTTCGGAAAATGCACATTTCCTACTTTTTTCAGTGTATACCTTCAATGTAGTGTGGGACGCACTTTTCTCATCGTCGACCTAAATTCTCATCACCTTCCGCTTGCATATTCATTTTATCAGTGAATTATAATCATACATTCTTGTACGCTTCTTCTTCACTTTTACTCGAGCTTCATTGTGTTTCGTTTGCCAGATCAACTAAAGAGCTCACTCAAGAACCATCTTCACATGCACAACAGATGCGGCATCAGCCGCAAAACAAGTCCTTTCTTTTTCTCCGTTAAATTGGAGCATCGTTGCGAGTTGCTATTTACTTAGTCTTCCAGTCATGATTTATCTCAATGATCAAGGGAAACGCGCCGATTAATTGAGACGATGAATTAGACACGTTCCGGTCGATCTGACGCGATAGCGAAAATCGCACGTTTATTTCGAATGAAAGTGATGGCTAGCGGTTTTAAAAAGGAAGATACCGCGAACGCGTTCGGAATATCAAATTTATTGGCACGCGGCATAAGTAAAAGTCGTCGGCGGTCGGAGTGTAAACTGTAGCGTGGATCTCGTGTCGGGGATTGTTTCAATCAAGCAAACTCGTTTCAACGAAAACGAACATTTTTGTAGAAAATTCAAAACGTGCATCCAATAAAGTAATTTAGCACCTGAGCGCCAGCTATTACAACTGAAAATGTTTTCCATCGCCGTTATTATGATGCTAACAAGTCTTTAAATTTTATTTTGTAAAAAGCACTAAAATTATACATGCACGTGATTTTCTAGGTGATCTTAAGTTGAATTTTTGCATGTAAGTTGCAGTAATATTTAAGATCAGCAGTTTGCATCTGGGAAATGACTTTTCTTTTCGGTAGGATTGTTTTCTATTCACATCAAATTTGCATACAAAAATGCTAATCGATTCGCAAAACGACCTTCGCGACCCGTTTTTTCTCGTTGTTAATTTTTTCCAGTCACAGAGCTTGAAAACTATATCGAATTTATTTTACAACTTTCGAGAGGTTAGGGGATGAGCTGAATATAGAGATAAAAAGGCAATAAATCCCATTAGCTCAGTCCAAACGTTTTGCACACATGTGCGATTACAGAAACGGCGTGTAATTTGCGAGGACATTACTGCGTTTACGGGACTCAACCGATTGTCGTAATCCGCGCAGCCCACTTACCTACATTAGTAGCGATGTGGATGCATCTGCCGCACGTCCATCGGGGGCGCCAATAATTTCACGACACATCACAAACCAAAACACTGATTTCCTTTTCTTCTCCACGCTTACCGCAGTCATTACCGACTTCAAAACTCTTCACACATTTTACGACGTTTCATTTATCTCTGTCGCCAACGTCATTGTATTAAATTTTATTGGACCTCAACTTGCTAAATACTAGGATAAATTAATTACAGTTTATGAACCATGTTTATCAATAAAACTAAACTGCTCATTCATTTTCACATTTTTTCAATCTTATAAAATGAAACAAAAACTTTTACTAATGAAACGTTCATTGGTATATTTATTTTCTCAGTTTTATTTCAAAAGGCATGAACAAGTCACATACATTATTTTTTAGCTGTTCATAACTTTAACTAAATTGTTGACCAGAGATTATTTAACGAACAACAAAAGAAAAATAAAAAGGAAATAAATTATTGTTGATTGATGCATCGGCCATCTGTGAGTAGATTTGCATAATTGAAGATCTGTAACATGTGTCTAGTAGCTGTCGGTTAATGTCGTGGAACTATCGCCGCGAAAAGCAACGAACTCTCAAAGTCAAGGCAAAGCTGGCAAATCCGCCGACCCACGTTCCACAAACGCCAGTACAGCACGTCAATGGGATGCAGTAAAAGTCAACGATGAGCTCGTGATAATCTCTACTTTGCGGAGATGCATTGCCGAGATATAGCACAGCGCGGATTCTAGGCTCTTGTACACTAGAGTCCTGCGCGATGTGTGCACAAAAAGCCCGGCATGCGCAAAGGTTAAGCGATTCAATAGTGCACGTCCGATGCATTTCTCTGTGCACGATCAGAATGCAAATAATTGTTTGTCCCGATGGACTTGTCAATTTTGAGTTTTCCAGTTGTAGTCACGTTCGAATGACCATTAAAATTTATGTATTTGAAGTTCCTCTCTCTTTTGTTGTTTTTTTTTCTACTTCAATGATCATGATTAATTTTTTGTTTATTAATCTCTTTAATAATCTTTAGTAATAAAATTACAGAATGTGATTCTTTTTGCGTCGCAACCTGAGAATTCAAAAGTTGCGATGATTCAAGATTTTGATTTATTACGATAGCTGTGTCATTTTTTCCCCTCTCTGATGTTCTTCTCTCTCGTAATTATCGTCAACCCAGTTGTGTGCATTTGGACTTTTCACGCGACACAAGAGTAACGGAGTTAATTATTTTAGAGAAATGAAATGGGAATCGTGATCGAAGGAAAAAGTTGCTGGCAAAAAAGAAAAAACTAAATTAATTTTTTTTTCAAGCGTCGGTTCCAAAATCAATTAATCCCCCTGCGGATCTCGTCATAAAAAAAACTTGATAACAACGATAAAAATTGAATTGATGATTTTTCGCGTTCTGTTTTTGATATTCCTTTATTTCAAAATTCAAAAGACCAATTAATCACCCGAATCATTATCTCGCTTGAGTAAGCTGTTTACAGTGATAAACTGCTCGACGATGCATTGAAGATTTGCTGTGTCTCCATCCCAAGATGTCTATCAAGGTCATTAATAGAAATCCACGAGCTTGTCGAGACATTCAAAAAACGTTACGGTTGCACGTTTGTTCGTCTCCGTTGGTGCCGCATTCTCTCTTCCCGTCATCACTTTCTTATGACAGTTCTATTGGCTTCCGGTTCCCGGGACAATGCGGTCACATGTACACTCACATGTACTCGCGTCAGCAAACATACGCGAACGCTTCTTAACAAGTGCCGCGCGCGACCTTTAAAAGTGGATAGAAAAATTGTTCTTAGTATCCGCGTTGTTAACATTGTAACACTGCTATTGCTGATTACGGAGTCCTCAAATGAAATTGGGTCGAAAAAATTTGACAGACGACCGATCACCTTTGCTCGCAAACGAAATTTAATTGACGAATAAAATTTAATTCAAATTTTTGCAAAAAATTCTTCCTCCTAATATGTTGGCAATTATGCCCATCAAGGAACATTCGAAATGGTAGTAAAAGAGTTATAAAGATGAGTATCAAAAAACTGAAAACATAATTGCAGGACTTGCAATCAACCGAATTGAATGATTAATTTCTCTTATGGACAATTCATTATCTTAACAAGAGGCGCTATTAGCGAAATTAGTGGCAAGGTAAATATTATCAGTGTTTGCGTGAGTTAATGATGCATAATAGCCGCGGTAACATCGCGGGCATATTACACATTCACCTCTGACTCCGCTTAAGGATGCACGTCTCGCAAAGAAATGGTGCGCGTGACTTGAAATAGACTTTCTTTCGTCATCAAAAGCGAGAGAGAAAAGAAAAAGTTGAACTTTTGTTTTGCAAATGTTCGCATTAACATTTCTTTTTTGTCTCTATCGCTTTCGGAGTGAAGAAAGCCATCTAGAGTCTGAAATTGATGCATGAAATGTACGAACGATGACAGTGCTGAATCTAATTGTTATGTGGAGTACACTAATTGGTTCGAACATGCGGGCATAGTTGTGCAACACCGAGACATGGGCGCGTCATTGAATAATCGTGGTTGAGTAATTGCGTTGGAGTTAGGTCATTTGTAATTTGTTGTCAGTTGTGATAAAATTTAATCCGAGACTCATTATGACAAAAAGACAAAAAAAAGAAAGAAAACAAAAATTGAAAACTAAACTTGTCAACAACAAAGCAGAAGATAATAAAGGTGTTTTATTTTATTTTACAGGGGCTATCACTGTTGCTCTTGTTATTCCACGTAAACGGTGCGTTATCAAAGAACATCAGGGATGGCCCGAATAGTCATCCGAGGCACAGTCGGCGGGCTGTGCTCAATGAATTTTTGGTGCCACCGCCCCCGAGCGCCGAACAGCCGCCGCTGGTGCTGCCATCTTCGGACCTGGCACCGCCACCGATGCCGACAAAAAATCGGGGTCTCATCCGAGATAGTAGACATGTTCCTCAACCCTCTCAGGACGGCGCACCCTATATATCCAAATTGATGGACTGGTTCAATCCGTTTAAATTAATAGGTAAGGGCGACGGGGGGCCGCCCCAGCAATATGGTCCCCCTCAGCAATACGGTCCGCCCGCTGGTTCATACGGCCCACCGTCAAATAATTATGGACCACCGTCAAATAATTATGGACCACCGTCGAACAATTATGGACCACCGTCGAACTCGTTTGGGCCCCCTGCGAATAACTATGGTCCACCATCGAAAAATTATGGGCCACCTTCGAATACATATGGACCACCCGCGAAACCTCTGCCAACACCTTCGAACACTTACGGAACACCTCACCAGCAGTACGGCCCACCTTCACAGAATAACGGAGCTAGCAATACACAAACTAATTATAAGTAAGTACCTGACGAAAACCACTAATGTTTCAAACTAATTCTTCAAGTGTCTGAGAAATTTTTGTTTTCATATTTAAATATTATTGAACGTTTTCAATACGTTTTTGAACGCTTTATAATTACAGATCACAGTCAAATGGAAATTCCCAAAATTTCCATCTTTCTTTCAGAGATAACAGTTGTTATTCCTGTAATTCTGTGCCTTGGATACCTATAGCTGGTCAGAGACCACAGCAATCGCAGCAGCAGGTCAACCCTCATTCTGGTACTAATAATGGTTACTTGCCACCACCTTCGAATCCTTCACCAGGTCCATCTTATGGACCGCCATCATTACCTGCACCAGGTCCTTCTTACGGACCGCCATCAGTACCTGCTCCAGGTCCATCTTATGGACCGCCATCAGTACCTTCGCCGAGACCATCTTATGGACCTCCTCCATCTTCTGGACCTTCACCAGGACCATCTTATGGACCACCACAGCCTTCATTGTCCCCACCAGGACCTTCTTATGGACCACCTCCACCTTCAGGACTTCCTCCAGGCCCATCTTATGGACCACCTCTATCTTCGGGACCTTCATCAGGACCTTCGGCAGGACCATCTTACAGACCTCCTTCAATTTCGATTCCCTCGCCAGGTCCTCCCTATGGTCCTCAACCTAACATTCAACGACCACCTGATCTAGATTCCTACCCAACCTTTACACACACACAAAACTCTGTACATCCAAATCCCTCTGTCCACCCAGGGCCTCTGCCTCCAGTTTACAGTGCGCAAAATTTCCAAAGTGCATCCTCAAATTACGACTCGTTGAGCACAGAAAATGATTACCCTTCAGGACCTTCTGATAATCATCCAGAAACATATTCGGATCCAGTGTCTTCAGAAACTGGAAGCAACACCAAAACGGTCCTGAGGCAATCTTCTGTAGCTGTACATCTGGACGAAACAAATGAGAGGAATGAAGTGAAAGATAACAACAACCGATTAGAAGTCATTCCGGCTGTAGGAACGAAAGTATCGTCGGAGGAAATTCATTTTCAACAGTCTCCGGTTTTGGATATAGATAATCATGTGACGTCTCCGCGTCCAGTTGTGAACAACGCTCATGGAACCAGTGCTTCGCCACCATACGAGGCCAGTGTTTATGATTATATCGTGTCCGGTCCTGACGAGATTACCACTCAACGTACAGTTTCTTCGACACACGCCGTAGTGACTCCGATCTATCATTCATCTTCCAACGTGAAAGAAATCATCAGACATGAGAATAATAGATACCTGAGGCAAAAGGACTTTGATAACTCTCCAGAATCCAGTTTGGAACTATTGGCAACGCCAATTTACAATCAAAACAGAAAAAGAAACAAACAGGTTTGTAATTGCGATAATTTTATTGTTGCAACAATTTTGTTTGATTGAAAACAGATACAGAAATTTTAATTCGTAGGTGCAGATCATCATACCGTACACGTCCCAGCATACACCTAGTCCATTCAATCCCCTGAGCGACGATCTGCATGATTCTGCAAGTTCGAAGGTTTATTCGAAGGAATCGTTTAAGCCCGAAAGCGAAAAAATCGACGACAATGTCGTGGGCCAGGAATCATCGCAAAGTGTGCAGGTGATGCATCTTTCGAAACCGCCGACTCCTTCAACCGAAAATTCTGCCAGGAACAATTCGATAGACGTTCAAAGACTGCAGAAGAACATCGACAACTGGACAATTGAGGTGAGAAGAAAAAATTGTTACTTCTAGCTTATAATTATCATTCAGTGTTTCCGCAATTGATCGCTGACTGGAGGGTGGTTTATCAACTTATGACTCTGATTCAAGGAGTACTCCAGCGGAACCACATCTAGCTCAATTCTTCATAATTCATCTCATCCATACCTTTCACAATCTAAGAAAATTCCCCATGAATATCTTACAACGTCCGAACCAAACGTGACCGTAAAGTCGAACGGGATTGTTCAGGACAATTCCTCGTCGTCGTTTGGTTTCGATGATTACGAAGAGAATGTCGTGCCAACGACGCAAGTAAGTTTTGGAATAGGCTCATCTTATCATCGCATTAATTAATCTTTTCATCGCATTAACACCTTCCATGTCAAAGTCAGGTAGACAATAAGATATTTTAATTAATTATAAGATATCTTATAACTAAGACACAACCGAGAATTAGAAACTAAGACGACAAACAACAAAAAACGAATCATTGCAATAACTCTACTAACTCGAATCGCCACCTGAAAATGTACAAACTGTCAAAATTCCGCAGCGGGTGAACAACAAAATTTTTTTGCGAATAAACATCAATCGCAATAATGCATTCACTGTTTAATTTGTCAACATATTTATGTCAAAACGAAGGTTCCTCGAAACGATTCTTCGACGGAATCGGTTGAGAATACAACTCACGTTACAATTGTGAAGGGAAGACCCTGGTCTTCGGCCGAAATGGAACGATTATGGCAGACGGTGCCCTCACAGAGCACAGACTCAGAAAAGGTATTTGTTGTGACCTCAAGAACGATTTCTCCGTCTGAGTTTGGCGATGCCAAGAGCAAAAAGAAAGAAGACCCACGAAAGAAGAACAAAAAGAAGAAGAAAAGTTACGAACCGATTGAGCGGGCCTACCAAGTGTTGCCGCAAGCGGTCAACAATCTCGCGGTGGTTTCGACCGGTCCGGAAAATGTGCCTCTTTGGGGAATCATGGAGCACGAAGATTTTATGCACGACCAAAAATCAACTAAGTCGAGGAACGACTCTGACAAGCTCAGCCCAGTTCTCTACGTTGGACATTCCAAGGTGACAAATTTTAGTTTCCCCAACTCTGCTTTTGGGCGGTCTGTTGCTTTAACCGACTTAACGTGAAAGTCGTGTATGGGTAATAACAAACTAAAACTTTGTGCAAATTTACATAAGCATTAGAAGGTGCGATTCCAAACTGAAAACCACTTTTTCTCGCACGGGCAAATAATAAAAGGCGGCAAGATAATTAGAGGGTTTGCGCGTCGTATTGTGCAGAGTTTACGATTCGTTTCCAACAAGGTCGTCGAGAATGTTTCTTTTCTAAATTTTGTGAGGCTTAGAAAACGATTCCATTGAATTTATTTTAACCTTTTTTTAAGAGCGCTATTTTTAGTAGTTTCCCTGGTTTAATTGGGAAGGAAAATCATTTTCTTCGCTGATTATACTTAAATTCACGAACGCAATCCAACGAGCTGCGAAAAAAAACTCGGTGCTTCAATAACGTTCAATTAGCTCGGTGCACGAGTGGCAACAAAAAGCGGCTAACTGGGTAATGTTTTTTTGCAGGTATCTCGTGCTAGCCGATGATGCCGAGGAGCAGTTTAGGCCAAAGGAAAGGTGTTTGCGAGCGGTCATCATGTTGTTTCGCCGCTCAACTATGCGGCACAAAACATCCACTCGACAAATATCCGTGGTTTTCACGTCCGGTGATTCACACGGCATCCGAAAACATTAACACTCTGTTATTACTGTTTGAACAATTATGTTGTACAGACCAACATTTGAGCGTTAAAAAAGGTGTAACCTTTTTTTTTATTACCGCAAACATGACCATTTTGTATATTTCGTTTCCATCGTATAGTTCGAATAAAGTAGTGGAGACACTTAAGTTATTTGTGCGAGACGTGTGACTAATTTTAACGTGATAAGTGAGCCAGTATAATGCAACTTCAACGTAAATGTAAAACTTGTGAAAACTAATGCTCAAGATCAGCGAGTGAACATTAAATCGAACTATCTTTGTGTCGAGAAGAGTGCGATGAAAGCGTCGTTTTATTGTTAAACATTGTTAACGCAAGGATGTTTTATTTAACAGAGAAATAATATATTAAACGTTGATGCAAACATACAATTTTCATTTTTGTTTCTTTCGTATCTATTTTATATGCGACGTGGAGGTCTTTATAATTTAAATATCGTCCTTTGTTTTCTCCTTGCGAAAAGACTTTTCAAAAAAGTTCATAAATTTTTCGATGGGTTTCACCTATTTTGCGTCCTCTCTACCCGTCTCTCTCGGTCCTTTTCAGGAACCCATACCTTTGTACGCACATCGCTTTTATCTTGTTTTTATTGTTCGTCGTAGATGTTACACGTCTTTCGTTGAATCTCATTTCCGCGCAAACGTGCTTGGGCAACAGATAATCGGGGTCTTTACCATTCATTCCTCGGTGACAATGTTCGCGCATACTCATTCTCAATTGTTATTTCGCAACAGAAAATTGCTTCTTGCGAAAAAAAAGAGTGACCATTTCTTTATTTCTCAAAAATGTTTCCTTTAAAAATTCTGCAATGCAAATGTTTTTTTTAAATGGAAAAGTCCTGCACGGGAAAAATTTGCTGACTTTAGTATGCGCGTCAAGTTTCCTGCACGCCTAATGAATAATTGAACGTTTCTTGTTAGCTTGCGTAATTGTCACAAGTGTCGCATCTTTTTATGCAATTCGTTCGAACACTTATTGTTACCTTAATACATTCTGAAAGTCGAAAGTTTTTTTCAGTCAACTTTTATGGTCTGCAGAGAGAAAAAACAATGATGTGGTTTGATATGAAATTGCCGATTCTACGCGCTGATTATAAACGATGACACTTTTGTTTGCGAATGAAAAAGGAGAACGAAATACATAAAAGGTAGGACTTGTCGCTGGCGCGAGAAGCGGGCCGAAGAAGCGATGAGAAAGCAAGTCATCCGCGGATCGGCCGCTAAAGACGTGACCGACAAACGCGCGCTTTGCACGTGACGCCGCAAACTCGGCTGCACAATGGGCGACCGGGTGCTCCTGTCGGCGTACTTTCGCTGTGCGCCTTACCGAGTTACTTACTTGTGCTCGAGACACCCGAGACGCCGGCGAAAGCGAAGCCGCGATGACGACTCGCCGGCTTGCTTCACACGTGCCGTCAATGTCAATAACAAATCTGATACTCCGGATCACAACCCGACACACAATTATCCCTTTTTATATTTTGTTTATACACACACCACGCGCCAATCGGTAAACAGGTGAAATTATGCGGATCCTGATTTTAAATTCAATCGATTCACGCTCGATCAAATTTCATTTCAAACCGCACGTTCGAATTCTTATTTTAATATATATTGCGACATTTTTAAATGCACGAATTGAACGCGATAGAATTGGGTTGCAAAAATTTGTTGAATTCGCGTTTCGCAAATTCAAGGTTTACAACTTTTCCTATCTCATTTGCATTTGCAGTTTACAAAAATCTTAATTCGTTTTTCTGACCTGTGAATTTTTTTTCAGTCTTTGTTTGCTGATTGTTTTTATTTTTAGTTTTTAATTCCAAGTAGAAATTCTGGGTAAGTTTTTGGTAGAAACTGACTCTGCGTTAGTGTCTCATTAAGGTCGTGTCCTTGTTTGATCTCATTTTCGCGACGGAGCACGGATTTAATTACGCGAAGATTCTTGTTCGTTATATTACGAAAGAACGCGCGTTCTGAAGCAGCTACTAGTCTAAAAAAACAATGGCAAACGCTTTTCTCACAACCTATTTCCGGTGCGAGTTCTCACGAATCCGAGAGCAACCAGCACTGGGAATGGCGCTCAAGATTCATTCGATTATGCCATTTCACCCAATGACCTTTTAACACCTCTATTAATTCAACTATATTCTCTATCAATTAATCCAGTTATATATTTAGCGCTCAACTCATTGTTTGGGTTTAAAAATGTTACAGCTACTTTCAAGTGGAGACTGTTGTTTTAGATATCACACAAACCAATAATCATCAATTGAAATAATAAAAACCATATCTTAAAAAATGTTAGAAAAGTTTTATTGATAAGTTTACATTCGTTTGATTAATACTTTTGACGCACATTTGATTCTTCATTGAGAGAAAGTTGTGTAGTGGAACACTTAAACATTTTTTTTATGCTTTAAAAACTTGAAAAAGTGACAATATCATGATTTTTTTAATTGTTTTCATAACAATTGTAACTAAAAATTGATGAAAGATGTATAATTTGATCAAAAAGTAATTCATGATCAGAATATAATTTAAATGACACTTGAAGTCGAAGTTTTATTTTTCATTTTTCTCACAGTCATTTCTATTATCCACATTACCATTGTAGTAAATGTTACTGAGTTGATGAATCCCATACATATCACATAATCTTTGGTCTTTTCTAGAATAAAACCTGCAAAAAATTGGAAAAAAAAAAACATATATTCAAACATTGTTTCAATCCAGTGATGAAAAATCTTATTTTTAGAATAATTTTGTGACACAAAGGAAAAAAGAGTTCAGTGTATAATTATGTCAATTTGTTAGAATGATCATATTTCTTCAACTTTGAGAAAAACTTTGAAATCGTACCTACTAAAGGACCAGCTGATAGAAGAAAGCACCCATTAACGAGACTCTGAATGCTCGCTGCGGAAGCGAGTCTTTCTACACTTTTGATATAATCCGGAACTACGAGTGGCATGTAAACTGAGCGCAATCCTTTAGCGAATCCCAAACAGGCGCCGATTCCCAGCATACCGGAGTAACTTTCAGTAAATAATAGCACTGAAAAAAAACACACGAATATAAAATGTGCGTCGAATAAGATCACGAATAAAACATTTTAGAAATCAGTTTGCTTGAAATTCTGCATGGAAATCGCAACAAATTAATTAAAATAAGAATTCGAGAGAAAAGTTTTGGAACTTTTCAAAGTTCTACTTTACATGTTCTAAACGTTATTAACAACGTGAAACTGTACAGGCACATCATCCGGAAACTCTGTTTCATTACTTTGCTGAGAAACGAAGCGACACATCGGAAAATTAAATCACCGGCGCCAATTACGCTCATCACCATTGCCGTCTGGTTGATTGTAAGTGACATGTCAGCCAGAATGAAAGGTGTCAACTGAGAAAAGTTAGATTCCGCCATAGTTGCTATGGAAAGTCCAATCAAGAGATTCACATAGATTGGATCTTTTAAAAGTTCCAGATCAAAAAACTGGACAACATTATAAAACAATTTTTTTATTTTGCTCTTTTGTTTCGATGGCTCTCTGTTGGAATTTTTGTCAGGTCTGGAAAATAACAAATAATAGGCAAGTAAAAACTGAAATATCTTAATGTAAATTATAAATAACATATTTCAATAAATAACAAAGAAAACAAATTTATATTTGACAATTACATATTCACCCCATTGTGGTTGTCCGAATTTTTATTATTTCTATCTTTACTGTCCAACTGATTGTAATTTTCATCATCGAAAATATTTATACAGCTGCCTAGATTAATCCCATCTAAACTAGAATCTAAAAGAAAGTATTTTTAGAATAATCATATGATTGAAGTAATGTAAGACCAAAAGTAAATGGAGTGATGAATTTGCAAGATGTTATAGTTGACAGATGACAATTTTTTATCGTCAAATTGTAAATATGATTGCCTGCAGCAACAATAAAACTAAACCTGCCGTTTGATAAGGTAAGATTATATATGAAACATAAGAAACATCATCGCACCAAGTGTACGTGCATTTTATTACCGAAGCACACTTTTTGGAATTGCACAAAGAGAAATTGTTGTTCAATTTCATAATTTGATGCGCGTAATGAATGTTTATAGAGTGGGTGTACCGTTAAAATGATTGAAGCGGCATTTGATGTTGCTTATACATACAATAACCGGTAGAAAAGCGTCGATTAGTGGACATGGGTGTATCATAACCATAAATGCTCGCAGTTTCTGAGCCGTGATTCAAACTCGAAGCAGTTATTGTTCGTTTTTCATCATCACATCTCGTGTGGTTTTCAGCACCAGTTTTTTTAGTTTCCTCCTCAGGTGCATTCAGTGCCACGGTTTCTAAAATACGAGCCATAAAATTCATTCTTGATCTCGAATTTGAATTCATAGTAGCAGTCAATTTTTTAAATAACAACCTTCGTTTCGCTCAATTTCCAATGACTTGATTTTTTTAACGTGCCATTTAACCGGTTGTAATAACAAAGCTCCAGCCAGGGAATTCAAACAGAGGCCTCCAAGAATCAGCATGGTTCCCTACAAATAATAAAAAAAAATGTAAATCCGATTAGAATAATCCAGACGAAGTAAAAATGTTGACCCAAATCGATATGGTGGTTCTTAAACTGTTTCACGAATGCTGTATACAATCGACAGGTCATGTTTTCACGGTTAACGAACGTGGCGTCGGAGCACCATAAAGATACTTTCATCAGGCATTCATCCCAACGCCAGTCGAAATAAATAAGTTTAACTGCGGAGGAATTACTTGTAATTAGATGCCTGTTATTGGAAACATACGAGCCAGCAGCCACGGCTTGATAGTTACAATCTAAACAGAAATTTATGTGGGACGTTCTCAAACTCAGAGCAAAGTTGGGAAAAGCAATTTTTTATTTGCATTTGAATGATATACCTGAGCTCCGTAACTCGACAGGAGCAATGAATGTAGAGGTGGCATGAAAACTGGTCCCAATCCTGTGATAGTCATGTACAAACTTACAGCTAGACTTCGTTTTTTTCGAAAATAACTATACAAGGCTATCCCGTAAGATTGCATCGACAAACCCATCCCGTAAGCTAAAACAATTGATTTTCAATTTTCATTTTTTACAACATTTCATTTTTCACAATTTCGTATAGATTTTATAATGAAAGCGAGATCATTTTATCATTTTACTTGAATCAGGCTCTTGCTAATCATTTGATGGGTAATTTCAAAAAATAAAATTATACATACAACATATCATTCCGTAAAAAAAGATGAATTCAGAGAAAGTTGTAGCAAAGGCTGTTCCTGTAAGTCCAAAAGCATACATGATGGCTCCGCTAATAGCCACCTTGCGATAACCATAATTACGAATCAGTCGTCCGTTTGCAAGTCCCGAAATCATTCCAAATGCTGCATTCATATTTGTGATTACCGTGGCATCCGTCACGGATATTCCTATTGATTGGAATTTCTCTTTGTGTATCAAATTAAAACCTTGCATTATCGGTATGGTCATGCACTACAATAAAATAACGTTTTTTATTATTGATAATACTTGTAAAATAATGGATGTGTATATTGATTAATTATAAGTAATATTTGTTGGTAAAAAATTAGGTCAATTTGAATCAGGCATGTTTTTTACTACATATCATCATTAGATTATTGAACTTAACAGCAAAATATTACATTCAAGAAAAGGATAAATAATAAGAGAAAATATACTGTAGCTCTTTTAAATTATTTGAAAACTCAAAGAAAATTAAACTGTTATCTAAATACATAGAGATCTTGCAGATAAAGAGTTCGATTAATGAAATAGGTGAATAAAATGGGATGAAAGTTAAATGTTAGTAATAATTAATTATGCATCAAAATTTTTTATCACTCTGATAATGGAATAAAAATTTAATGAAAAAAATGACTGGAAAAATTCATCATGAATAATACTATTTCAACAGGAAACACCATTTCATGATAACATTATTTATAAGACTATACATAAAAGATTGCATATATGAGAGAGGTCAAGAGAATCGCATGTTGGTTTCAATAAAAAAAACATTCAGTTCAAATGAATGATTCCATTGTACAATTCATTGGTTTGTATAAAAATTTGTCTGTTTACAAAGAACAATGAAATTACACTAATGTTAAATTATAATCAAATAATTTTTCCATTATAGAAAGTTAACGAAAATAAGTTACATGATAATAAATAATAATCAAAATGATAAGAAAAAAAACAATAATAATGATTTTAGTAACTGTGATTGAACATAGACTTACATTATTGACTGCATAGGCAAGAACAACAAACCAGCCCCAACCGCCATCCGGTTCTTCGTATCCTTTTTTTATCCGATGTCATTTTTATATACACTATGGACAACAGATCTAACAATTAAATCGCTTTGGAATCATTTAATTATTTAACTCTTCCTTGACATTGACTTATTTTCTTTTTCGGCGACTGATTGCAGATAATTGTGAAATTTGTCACAGCACATTTACGAGACAAAATTTTGTGAAACGTGCGGGATAAAAGATAACGAATGACTAACATGGTGCTGAGCTTTGTCGATTGTAGGCAGGCCACAAAAGAGCTCTTAATCTAATCGGTGCTTTGATTAAGAGTATAAAAATTTTTCTTTCATGCAGGTGCAATTTGAAAAAAATCTTGACTTAATTCTTTTCAAATTTAAGCTTGAAAAAATTATCAAAAAATTATATAAAGTCAAAAAATAAAAATTATATAGAAGTATAAACAATAAAAATTTCACAAAATGATGGAATAATACTAAAATTATTAGATTGTTCTATTTTTATTTTTAATCTACAAATCTTATTTTTCAATCTTGACTATATCTCATGTGTTTATAAATATGCTTATAATCTTATCATTTTTATGAAAATGTTAAACCTTTTATTGTACACTGTAAAAAAAGAAAATCAAACCAAATATACTCGCACCCTAAAGGTAAGAATATTTTTAACATTAGATTACAATTTGAGTGCAATTTTTTGTATATATTTACTTCATAAAATTTCAACCATTTTCTTGTAAAATATGCATAAGATGCAAAGGAGATGAGACACACTATGCCTATAAATGGCAAAAGATCTCTGAGATAAATTGAAAGTAGTCCACTAAGGCTGGCCCAAAAATAAACGGCGTTACGGAGGTGAAGGTCGGTTCAATAAACCTGGTTGAATTGATAAAAAATGGTGTTTATTTGAACGAGGTCGTCATGCAGTTTTAGGTCGAAGATTTCTACCTGTTCAGTTTGATGACATTAGTTTTATGTCATTACGAATGACATCTATTGGCAAAACAATCGAAGACTCATTTAAGATAAATCATACAAGATTGTGGGCGATGAGATTTTTTCTTTAACAACGAATTTCTTACGACTTTCTGATCCGACGAACTGACCTTACTATTCACGATAGGTTAATGCTTCCTCAAAAACGTCAATTTCCTTTAAACTTTCAAACTATTAAAACTATTGTAAATAATTATAACAAAGAACAATTCTTGAGTTTTAAAATATGAATTTATGATATCTCTGACTAAGCTCTTCCATAACAACTGAAAATCAATATTCAGTTGTTTTGACGTAACCCTTTATGAAGTTTCTTTTTAATCATAATTGTATGGATGATAACATTTCAAAGGAGGCACCTAAATTGTTGGGTGATACTCAATTGCGCTGGATGAGATAATTTCATATGTAGTTGCGCCTAAATCCATGTGCAGTTCCGCCTAATTCTGCATCCATGCAATTGCGCCGGAATAAAAATAAAAATAATATAAGATAAATTCATAACAAATATCAATCATTTTTGTATTCAAAATCAAGATATTAGACGCAGTTCGCCCGGTGCACATTGAAAATTCGTGCACACAATTGAAACGACTTTGCAGCCGTGCCAATTTTTCTCAGAGCAGATCTGATCATGATCTACAAGTGTACAAAATTTCAAGTCGATTCAACTCTCGGAACATTACCAAAAAAAGGTCAAAGGGTATCTCAGACGCAGTTCACCCGGTGCGAATTGAAAATTCGTACACACAATTCAGTCAATTTCGCAGGCTTGTCAATTTTTCTCAGAGCAGATCTGATCATGGCCTACCAGTGTACAAAATTTCAAGTCGATTCAACTCTCGGAACATTACCAAAAACTAAGTGCAATCGTATCTCAGACGCAGTTCGCCCGATGCGCATTGAAAATTCGTACACACAATTGAGTCGATTTTGCA
>JAAMPD010000532.1:0-47263 GCA_025266255.1 Trissolcus basalis | reverse complement strand
ATCAAACGTTATACTTTGCAATTTCATTTGCATTTTCAGAAATGTAGATATGGATCACTATTCCGATGTATGAATTTTATTTTGAACATACGCTTGCACTTTTTTTATATTGTTCCGAGAGTTGAAACGACTTGAAATTTTGTGCACTTGTAGATCATGATCAGATCTGCTCTGAGAAAAATTGGCAAGGCTGCGAAATTGAATCAATTGTGTGTACGAATTTTCATACATTTTCATTGTGTGTTACAAAATACGCTTGCACTTTTTTTTATATTGTTCCGAGAGTTGAATCGACTTTATGGGATCCCATCCCATGGGATTTTTGATGGGATTTTGATGGGATTTTTTATTATAGGTAGATTATTATGTGTGGATCAAAAAAGAAATCAAATTTTAAAACTAATTTTAAATAAAATTTTTAAATAAAAATTTTAAATGTTAATAAAAAGCTTTTTAAAAACTTTTTTTTGTACGTTCGATTGTTAACTCCATAAAACGTTTCCCAATCTCCATCAACCTTTAAGGTAACTAACCTTTGAATCAGAGTTAAGGATGTCCTTTTACCTTTTGGCAAGATGGAAACTAAATGTTTTTCTCTGCTCTTTCGACTTGCTAATCTCAACGAATTGTCTTCGGACTGATTCACGAAAGAAAGTTTTTACATTTTTATTCAATTTAGATTGCGAAAATCCTTCACAACAAAATTAATTGCAAAATACTTTTTGATTCATGTACAAAAACGGAAACCTGTACTTCCATATTTATTTATTTGTTTATTTTTATAATGTTATGATTTCAGATTCAATTGAACTTATTACAAAAAAGTCCATTTTCAATGAAAACTCGAGGTCTGAATAGAGAAATAAATTGAGAAATGCAACAACAAGCCTCAGTCATGATCGAAAAAATTCAAGAAATTTGTTAATTGATATTATCAACGGAATTAGCATGTTTGATCAGTTCTGGTGTCATAAATCACAGTTTTATCGTACATCCAAACATTTCGCAACGTTCATTCTTAAATGTTTTAAACTCTGTGCATTGGAATCGGGTCATAAATGCGACGAGCAAACAGCCTACGAAATTCGTATCGCCTATCGCGTTAAAAAACAAGTAAAGACATTTTGATTTCAAAAATACTCTTGCTGTTTAGCCGTTCATATGATAGGTCAAGTTTGATTTGCAATTTTTTTATCTTGCAGTTCCCACTCGATTCGAGTTGAAACGTCCAACTTGATTTATACCACAAATGTTTCAAAAGCTTGTAAAAAGTAATTTGGACGAATGATTTCAGAAATAAAACTGTTTATAAAATTGAACGTTACAACATATTTTTTAGATAAATTTTTCTGAGACAAATCGTATACTTTTGTAATATAAAAAAGAGAATGTCAAATTGAATTGTATATTCTTCATCGTATGGAGTAATTACTAAAACATTACTGTGCGTTTCGTCACTTCAATTATTTAGTTTTTTAACTAGCAAAGATGTAGGCATTTTGCACAACTGAAATATTTTTATAATTGAATATTGATATAAATATTATCAATCTATGTAGTATTATTTATTTTTCATTCTGTGTTCAAATATATATTTTATATACTTAATGTACATATTACATATTAATTTTAAAAAATATTTTGAAATAATTCGTCTGGTTTATATAGAAATATTATTCCTATAAATTCGTGTTAAATTATTTTTATTTGTATTTCCAAATTTAAAAAAAATCAATTTATTGTAAATTTTCATTTTTTCATTAAATCTTAAACAATGTAAAAAATCTTATTTTTCCAACGATCTGCTGAACTATATAATAACTATAACCATCTTTCCTGCAAGTGCGCAACTCACACTTTCTTTTGTTAAAATGTTTCTTAAGAAGCTGAGCAATAAAATCACGTTCACTAAAATAAGTATAACGCACAAGTTTCAAGAAAAGCAATGTTTAAATTAAAACCAAAAAAAAAAATCTATGAATAACATTGTTTTTATCTTGATTTCATTTTAATCGCGAGGTTAATCTTGACCTAGGAGTTTTTAATGAAAGGCCAAACAAAGATTCGAAGACTTAATAAAGCGAAAGATAAAATTTTTCAATGAATATGCAAATTGGCACGCAAAATAAAAGGGACAGAAAAAAGTGATAAGGAAACAAAAAAACGTCTTACTGCGCGTCGCATAATCAACTTTTTTTTTGTCGTTCCAACAATCATGCATACATTTTTGCTCGCATTTTTGCGGTCAAAGAGAAAAAGTGACCTGGAGCAGAAATTTTTTTGCGCGTACTAATTCGCATAAGGGGGTCGCGACGTCGCAAAGATATTTGAAATCAAAGTTGGTAACAAACGTTCCTTTTTGATTTTATGATTTCGTGTGTGTTTAACAGAACTATCATAGCTTAATGTGAAAGTTTCAATTCCGGCGTCTGTAACTTCAATCTTGACTTGATTCGGTCATGAGCGAAACACACATTCTTGACTAAAATTTCAAGCGGTGTCGAAACTGGAGTAATTATATTACACTGGTGAACTATAATGATAGAACCTTGATAGCTATTACTCATTCGAGCAATGTCGAAAAATTTATCTCATTTGTTTGCCCCAACGGTTTAACTTCAAATCTTAATTTTGCATTGCATGTAATCATAGTTTGGATTTCATTTCGCTCTCCTTGCTGAGGCAATAGTTGAAATTTATTGGCGAGACTTGACGTGCAATTAAAAACATTAACACAAAATTTGTTGATACATTTTCATTATAAATTAAACTCTAAAACGAATTTGACCAATTTAATTGTTATTAGATAAAATATATTATTTATTATGGAAATAATTTTACTGCATTTATTATCGTTTTACTATAATACTTTCTAAATTGGACAAATTAGCTGAAAATGATTATATTATTATTATTATTTCTAATAAATTTACATTTTTTTTTGATAATTAAAAGTTTATTAACAATTAATCTTAGGTTTAAATTTTTAATTATTGTGCTGATCCTAAATCATTCAAAACGCGATTGAAATGGTATTTGTGAAAATGTTCAAACTTTTTTGTCGAATTTCTTTCTTAACTTTCTGCAAAGTTTTGGAATTACCAAATTTTGAATTTGAATTCTCCGAATTTATCAATTTTTAAATGAATATATAAATTTTGTTGACCTCATTAATCCTAAAATCAACTTTTACAATTTGAAAAAAAAAAAATTTAATTGTAATAAAAAAAGAAAAATTTTTAAAAAAGTTGTTAATTTTTTTAATTTTATCAAGTTTAATATTTTTTAATTTTTTATTCTAAAAAATTAAACGTTTATTAACAATTTGAATATGTCAAAGATATTGTTAAACGTTCGAGAAACAAATCGCAGAATCACGACGAGTATCATTTCAACCTGCAAACAAGATCACGAGGATGAAATTTATGAATCCATCATGTCATTTATTTTCGCATTCCCTATGCACTGCATTGCCGCCTCAAAGCAAAACATCACGCTGTCTCTCGAGCGTCAAAAATAACACTTTCAATCATGTTTATTCGATTCGCATTATGCGAGAGTTTGTTGTCTGAACGCGATCTTAATGCAGTTTCACTATTGCCTGAAGACGCAAGTAACATGTTTCATAGATGTAATTAAATTTCTCGAAATTAATGTATACGATTGTAATCAGAACTAATTGTTTTATAAAATGAAACCACTACTTCTTATGGCCAAATTCTACACAACAAAATGTAATTTTGTTGTTTTTATAACAGGAAGACTAATAATCCGTTTGAATATTTCGTAGAAGAGTAAAAGTCATGATTTTCTCAGTGTTGCCAACTGACGGATTATAATATTGAATAATTTTTCTGTTTTTCATCAATAAATCATCATTTATTTATTATTTATTTTCAAATACACTATAAATGTTGTGTTTTTGAATAAAATAATAAAAAACCGTTTGAATACTTTACACAAAAGTAAAAGTCCCATTTATCAAACTTTCAAAATATTTTTTCATAATTGCTTCGTTCATTTTTTGTAAAGAATTTAGAATTTATTCGTTTATACAGAATTGACTGTAAATTTCTTTATTTTATAATGAAAAAAATAAAAAATCATTCAAATATTTTGCGAAAGAGCAAAAGTCCCATTTTTTCAAATGCTACCAATTTTCAAAATGAATCTTGACTGTAACTTTTCATTTTCTATAAACTATCAATCATATATATTTATCATCCAAGACAAAATAAATAACAAATTTGTGGTTTTTTAACAAAAGTAATCCTAAACGATGTGAAAATTTAGGAAAGAGTGAAATCCCTTTTTTTCAAATGCTACCAACTGTTGAATACTTAATTTAATTTTTCTTTTATTTGAAATTTAATATTACATTGAATCATTATTCATTGGACAAAAGAAAATGTTTGTGTTATTTTTAAAAAATGATAATTTGTTTTCAAACTCACCCTTTTCATTAATGTCCCAAACAACAACGATGGCACCAAGGTTGGCAAGCCTGAGGGATATGAGTCGGCCAAGACCGCCGCCCCCTCCAGTAACGAGAGCAATTTCACCGGCGATGCTTTTCATGCGATACCTTTTGGGGATGAGAATACGCACGAAGCTCTCGACGATGGCCACTAACGACAGCACGAGAAAACCGATGACGTCACCGGTGGAGCGTAGCAGCGATATCATTTTTGAAAATAACTTTGTTCCTAGCTACCTTAACTAATTCTTCTAAAAAAACTAAAACAAAAATTGCCGAGTTGCAATCGACGCCAGCCCTCAGGACTTCATGACTACCGGCTTTTGTCCACTGACACGGTGTACTTTCGCGACATAGGGGGTTGTTTCCGATCGTGCCCGGAAACGCGCGAACTCGACTGCCCTTGGACTTCTTCACTTGTCAATCGATACCCTGAGAACAGCACAGGCGCTCACCTGAAAAAAAAAACAACACAATGACATTGAATTAATCCTTGATTGCTCCAATGAAATGTTTTCTTCGTTTTATAATCATATTTCAATTGTCACGTTTTTTTTCATTCAATCAATTATAAAATTATGTTTTTCGGATATCAAATTTCACGAGCACTTTAAAATTGAGCGCGAATGTTTAAAACCAAGCGGGAAATTTAAATTTGCGCCTAATTTGAATATTTAAAAAGTTAAGTTGATTGATTTTATTTAAAAAAAAAAACATGATGTTTTGTTAGGTATCAAATTTAACGAGCACTGGGAAAAAACAAGCGCGAAATTTTTAAGCGGGAAATTTGAATCCGCGCTTAATTTGCATGTTTACAAACTTAAATCGATTTAATATAAAAAACATAATGTTTTGTTGGACATTAAATTTAACGAGCACTGCGAAATTAAGCGCGAAATTTAAAATTCAAGCGGGAAATTTGAATCCGCGCCTAATTTGAATATTTGCAAAATTTATTTTGCGTGAGAAGAAAGAAAATGTTTTGCCGATAAATTTGCGGTTTATTGGGCATAATATAAGGCCGATCATCGTTTCCATCAATGCCGCTTGTAATTTATTGGCTAATCAATTTCATTATCGTTATTTTATTTATATCCCTTTTTTGTTTCAGTGTTATTATTCTATAATGTTTCGTGTTTCGAATAATTCGTGCATTTTTAATGCGGGATTATTTTTTTAACCAGCAAGAAAGTTTGTAAATGCGCCTATAAGTTAAAAATGAATAGCAGTTTCAACGATCGTATATGAAATTCAATCAATGTAAGAAATTACCGATATTATAATAATAGATGGAAGTAGAAGAAGGACATAATAAATACCGTAGTTTAGAAAGGAAACTATTGTATAATGAAATATAACTTATAATCGAATAATGCATATATGTATAATACATTGTGAAGTGTTGGGCAAAGAAATTCATGCGTTCATTGTTCAAAAAAATGGAGGAAAAGAAATTTCAAAAAAATGAAGAGTTACATGAGTGGAAAAGTCTATGGTTTGGTCTGGTGGAATTCAAATAATCAGGCAAAAATGTTCGAGTTTATTATGTTAATAATAATTCAACGGGGAAATGTAAAATTATTTCATTGCAGTGTGAAAGTAAGAAAAATGGTAGATTCAGATAAAGAAAATATTTTGCAACGATTTCAGATAAAAGTTTTTAATGATATTCAGAAACAATTTGACTATTAAGTATGGCCTGATATGGAAAATGAAAGTGCTCTCAGAGGATCGGACAATTTTTAACCAATGAACTTAACATTTTTAAAACATTTTTTTGAAATGTTTAGACATTTTTTTGCTCAGCTTTGTATCCAAAATTTTAAAATGATCAAATATTTCATTCGAAAATTTCAATCAAAAAATATTGAACTTCAATTTGTTTTTTTAATTTCATTAATTTTTAAGTTTTATTGAATTTGAACTTAATTTTAATGTTTCCTTTTTAAATTTTCAAACACCGAAAATAACACTTTTGTAAACATTTGTTGAACTATTTCTTTTGAAATTTTGAAAAAAAATGTCTTTAATTAAAACATTGCAAGAATTGTATAAGACTTAAGTAACGAAAAATCGATTGTATCTAATTAATTAACTCAGTTTGTAAAATTGCAGTGACAATAATGATCAATAACGTCGTATTAACAGATAATTGTGAGAATGCAATCAGTAACTGAAAAAAATCAAAGGTTATTTACAGACGATAACGTACAAATCGAGATAATGCAAGTCGTATGTGAGATCACAGATATAAAATTAGATAAAATCTTCATTACATTGGCTGATATGAAATCAAGTGCATTGAATAATTCATAAGACTTTAATTTTACGAAACGTAACAAAAAAAAAAAAAAAAAAATATCAAACAAACAAATTAAAAAAAAGAAAATTTGAAAAATAGATTTATTTAGCACTGAAAAAAAAATATCGACAAGAATCTGATACGAAATGATATACATTATTGTACCTAAATGATAAAAGAGAAATTGTTTTGCTTTGTCAGGAAGGTATTATTTTCATATCTCCCATAAGGATCTATTTTGATCAATATTTATAGTACCGAGCATTTGAATTCAACCGTTTGAAAACAATTTTTTTTATTTTAAATAAAGAAATCTTTCAATTGATTAAACAAAGAAAAACTTAACTTTCCATCTCGAATTTTATTTTTGATGTCACTTTTTAAAAGCATTTATGTATTCGTCTCGCGCAAACAAAACGAGCGACAAAAACTTCAAAACAAGAACATAAAAATCTTTAGGACAAATTCGCTTTATCGCCCTTACCAGGCCTCAATTCACTTTTGCAGTTTTTTGGAATGCGAAATTTCATGGGTCTTATCTTGGCTGCGTGACGTCGGTCAAAACTGAACCATAATCATAAAGTCATCAATGTTGCAGAAACCGGTATAGAAAAAAAGACCCTCTGATAGCACTGATTGGGTGTACATTTTTCTTTGCAAGATTATTGCACATTTAAAATGCAAAATCAAGGAGGCTGTTTTGATGGAAAATTTTTCCTTGTGACAAAAAAAAATGGTTTTTCCTATGATGAAAAATCGTATGAATTCAAATTCAATTATCTTCTTGTGATGTGAAAAAATGGTACTGAATAATGAGTGTGTAATTAATTTTCTAATGCCAGTTGATTATTCCGTTTTTGCATCGTATTTTTATTATTCGATTCAAATTTTTAATTATGCCGATCTTGAATCATTCAGAACGTGATTAAAATGGTATTTACGAAAATGTTCAAACTTTTTTGTCAAATTTCTTTCTTAACTTACGCAAATTTTTGGAATTACCGAATTTTTTATTTAAATTTTCCGCATTTACAATTTTCAAATGATGATAAAAATTTTTTTGACCTCATTAGTTCTAAAATCATTTTGAACATTTGAAATTTTATTTATTTTTCCAAATAATTTTTTAATTGTAATAACAAAAATAACAATTTTTTAAAATTTGCTAATCTTTAAGTTTTATCATCAAATTTAAATTCACTTTTTACATTTTTTTAAAATTATAATATTATAGATGAGAAGTAAAATTTCAATTACAAAATTGAAAACAGAATTTGTAACATTTTAAAATAACCAAAACAACCAGTTTTTTAATTTGTTAATTTTTGAGTTTTATTAAATTTAAACTTAAGCTCTACATTTTTTTTTTTTTTTACAAAAAAGTTATAATATTATATATGAAAAGTAAAATTGTTATTTTTATTAGTTGAACACTGTTTGTGTGAATGTTTTTACGTTTGATTTAAACACTGTGAATGGAATTGAGTTTAGACGATCGTCATCCAGTTAGCACAGTTCAAGATTTGTTTTAGCATGTGATTTGCGATTTTAGTATATAGGCATATACACGCAAATGATTTTACGATGCAACCCAATGATGTAATCTGTTCGGATAGGATGGACATTACAATCGCATAGTTTGGTTTTTCGGTGCCAGATCGAATGAAAAAGTGAGAGCTGCGAGATTTAGTTGTGAAATTAGCATGATGACTGGGTGTAATAACACAATGCAGATAATCGAAAGTAGCTACGAAAATTGTTAAGTGCCAGATAAATAATTTAGCGCCTTGTAATTGAGATTCAACTTTATATAAACCTTACATAAACTTCATTATTTTGAACATAAAACTTCATTTTCATCAGATCACAAAATTAGACCAATTTACAAAAAAAAAAAAAAAAACTCAAACAAATAATTTAGTAAATAATTTTTTTTATGGTGCACATAAATTTGAGAAGAAGATTATCAATCGAAAAAGAAAACTTGAATCTTGTAAAATATGATTGACGAAAAAATCGTGTCCAAAATATAAAGATATTTCTTAAATAGAATTAAATCAGAAAAACTGACCGCAATTCTGTTATATACATAATTTTGAATTGATCATAAATAATTAATCAAGGACATTTTGTTATAAATAAACATTGGGAATTTTGAAATACAAATGTTTGAAGGGCGGTGTCCTTCACCCTTGTAAAAATTGTATCTCCTACGTGGCAAAGTACAATGACTTGAATGTACCAATCTTTGAATGCAACGTTCAACAGTGCGCATGCGCAAGGCCTATCTCGTCAGAGCCATCAAGACGCTGACCAGCTCCGCATTTATATCGCTGTCAGAACTCAAAGACGACGCTCAACCTGCCACGACTGCAATTTACTCAAATAACCGATAATACCAGCGACAAAATGAAATACCTTTTGTTGTTGTCATTGTTCGCGACACTGTCGTTAGTTTTAGCCAAAGGACCGAAAGTCACAGAAAAGGTGAGTCTTTTTTCATTGTCTCGACCCAGCGAAAATATTCATGTCGACTGGTCTCTCACTAACGAAGGTTTTGTTGGCTCATTTAAGACCGAATTAATAGATGACAGGTTTTCTTAATGCGTAAAAAATGACTCATTTTAGGTTAGAATTATCATATTTAGCTTATATACCGGGTGTCTAATAATAATACCAAATATTTTCTTTGTAGTGATCAAATTTCGAACAAAAGGAATTTATAAAAAGATCTCTACATTGTAGCTGTTAACAATGAAAATAACATCTGGAAACAATTAAAAGACTTTTAATTGTTTGTTTTTTTTTTATGTTTTGACAGAAATTATCTTTTTATTAGATTGAGTTTTTACTTTTGAAATTAAAGGGTATCGACAGGAAGTTGAATTAGAAAATGATTACGCATGTATAATTAATAATTCAAGACGCAATTCTTATATCAACAATTTGTAAACAATCTTTTTATCTCTCAAGGTCATCTTTGACATTGAAATCGGAGGGGAGAAGGCGGGAAAAGTTGAAATCGGAATTTTCGGAAAGACTGTCCCAAAAACTGCCACTAACTTTGCTGAATTATGCAAGAAACCCGCTGGAGAAGGTTACAAGAACAGCAAATTCCACCGAGTCATTCGTGACTTCATGATCCAAGGTGGCGACTTCACCAAGGGAGATGGAACTGGAGGTAAAGTTTTACTTTCAGTATTTTCATAACCCAATTAAAAATGACTATATTAAAATAATTTAAAAACCAGATGTATAAACAGGTATTCGTTTTTGTATTTGCTTTATTATTAATTTATTGATTTCATTATAGGCCGCAGCATTTATGGAGAACGTTTTGAAGACGAGAACTTCAAGCTGAAGCACTACGGAGCTGGTTGGTTGTCGATGGCCAACGCTGGAAAAGACACCAACGGATCTCAATTTTTCATCACTGTTAAACAAACCCCATGGCTTGACGGAAGACATGTTGTGTTTGGCAAAGTCGTCAAAGGAATGGTAAAAACAAAATTTATATAATTTTGCAAAAAATTTCAGTTTTTTAACAATAAACAAAGTTCACATTTTGTGTTGTTGATTTTTTTTTTTTGCTAAGCAGAAAAATAAGTTTGATATCGGTGGAGAAAAAAATGATTTAATATATGTGATTATTTGTAGGATGTTGTGAGAAAGATTGAAGCCACAAAGACTGATAGCAGAGATAAGCCAGTAAAGGACGTCGTTATTGCTGATTGTACCGTTGAAGTAGTTGAGGAACCATTCAACGTTGACAACACCGACGCCACCGAGTAAAAGACGTGCACTCAATTGACACAGCGCAAAACAATTTGCGCGCATTTAAAACATTCTATACGAATTTTTGTACCAACTTTGTTATACAAAGGTTTTTCTAAAAGGAAACTCAATAAAATATAAGTTAAAACAAAATTCTTATATTTTCAAAACCTCTAATCTGTCATTGAAACATTTGTAAAATGTTGAATTTGTATTTCAATTAAATAAATTCTATTTTGAATCAGAACAAATTTAACGAATTATTTCATATTATAACTCCTGTGGAGCTGTAAAAAAACAATTTTTAATCATCTTTTACTTTTATGATGATTAGAAATTTGATAACTCGTTGTTAAATTTTATAGAATGTTGAAATTTAATTTAAATTACATGCTAAATTCAAAAAAATTTGAAAAATCACCTCATATTTCAACTCCTGTTGAGATTTAGGATACAATTCCCATTTATCTTTTAGTCCTTTAATTAGAAATTAAAAATCTAATCGAAAATTTCATTTCAAATTAGAACGCAAGTGGAAATGTAAGGAAAAGGAAAAACAATTGCGGATTATACTTTATATTTTTTTTTATTAGGTGTTGACAAAAAATATAAAATTGTTAAATTTAAAGGAAGTATGTTCTTGGTTTCCTGACGCTGAATTGAGGCATCCTGTTGCGTTGGTGGATGCGTTTGGGCAGCGGGAATTTAATCTTGGAGTCATGGAACTGTTTGACTGCTGGCCGGCGGCAATTAGCAGCTTTAACAGTTTCCACTCTAATGATCTGGATTGAATGAGCACGGGCCCTGTGACGGGCACCCATGTCTCTGTAGCACTGGGTCACTGCGCCACTCACACTGAGGTCGCGGTATTCCCTGTACATATTGTGGGTTCCCGATCGGGAATCGTATCTCAGCCAGATTCCGAAGTTCTTTATTTGAGTTGGAGATTTCTCTGGGATCTGAAAACAAAAGTCAATGTATTTTTGTACTTCTCCAAATAACACTTTCAAGTTCATCAATTCTAAATTACAATTCACATTTGAAATCAATTCATTGTGAGATGACATTTTAATGTTGAAATGTTACATTATTGTTGGAATAAAAATTTGCAAAATGAAGAAAAAAGATTTTCAAGTTTTAAGAATGTAAAAATCGTATTTACCTGTTGCAGGGATACAATCTCTCCGGTAGATTTCTTGAATTTTTTCAACTGTCTCAAGAAGTACCAGAAACGAGACTTGGCAACGATCTGGTCCGGAGCGAAAATTCTCATTTTGTAGAGAGGAGTGGTCTTCTCCTTCTCCGTCGGGAGCTTGCGCCCGATCACTTCAAATTCCTTCAACTGAAAAAGAAAAATATTATTTAGTTCAAATTTTTCAAACACAAAGCAAATGATGTATCATAAAAATATGTGTTTCAAATACACATTGTTTGTTAATTTTTATCAGAGTAAAATTATTTTCGTGAATAAATGTTAAACATTCGTAAAAGATGTCAAGTTTTTGTCGGATTCAACAATAAATTATCTTGGCACAATCAAGGTAGACAATTTTGAGGTTAGGTTCAGTGCGAGTGCATTTATTGTTGAAGATGAGTTTTTAACGAGAAAAATAAGAAACATTTTGAAAAGTGCAAAAATTATCATCCAAATAAAAGCTTCCACTGGATGTTAAACGTTAAAAACAAGCAATAAATATTGGTTAAGTGGCCAACACGTGACACGGTGTGTTTCAATTAAATTTCATCAAGTGGACTTTTAAAAATGTGATATGAAGGTGTTAAATTGTAAATAATTTGTTGCTCTTTCATTTTTTCCAATTGTTGTTGTTGTTATTTTGGTTTAATTTAAAAAATAACTCACCTCTCCTTTAGCCTTCATTATGGTTCCTCAACGTCCACTAAAAAGAGAAAATAACAAGATGGTTAGAAACGACATCAAGAATCGTAAAGGCCTGTTCACACGCGTTGCGTTGTGAACTTGATCGAATTAAGTTCATTTTTTGCGGGAGATTCAAATTATGTAATTTAAAAAATTAATGTGCCATAGGAAAAAAAGAATTTAAAAAACACATAACTTTTTATATTTATCAAGTTTGGAATTTTCGATTAAGAATTTCAAATAAGTTAAAAAAGTGGGGAAAAAATTATAATGTTTTACATTATTTAAAAAATTTTTAATTGGCAAAAGTATAGTCTTCTTGAAAATACTTACCGTGGAGTCTAGTTTGAGCATAGTTTTATTTGATATTTAACAAATGCATTAACATAAAAGAATTCTTCATTTTTATTTCACGCGACTTGATTTCTCAAGAGAGCACAAGTTTATGAAACGTATAAAAAACTCAACATCATGAATATTATACTAATGATTTCACACATCGCATCGTGGCTACGCCGCTAAAACAGAATTTGTAACGGCTTGTTTATTTTTCATTTATGTCGCTCCAAATAACTTCCCCATTTATTAATTTGTTCTCGCTATAAAACACGATTCGTATACAATAAACAACTGTCAGAATCCCCGTTATATCTGTTCGTGAAAAAATCTATCGAAAATTGTTCGTGATGACCTTCTTTGACCTTTATCAAGTCATCTTTTAAGACTTCCTGTTTGAAATTGTTTCTCTATTACTACAACTAATATTAAAAAACAAGTATAAATTCATAACAAAGTGAAAAAATAATTCAAAAATAATGCGAAAAAACTATTTTTTGCAAAAAAAAAGGATCATTCCCTGAAAACTCACAAGTTGATTGCAGATTTTTCATTGACCTTGACCAAAACTCTTCAGACTTTCGGGTAGAAACAAAAAATCTCTTTTTCGAATCAAAAGAAAACTGTGTAAACAAAAACCAGAGTTACAAAAAAATCCTTTGATAAAAATCATCAAAACGAATCACAAAAACAAACAAAAACCAAAGTTGCAAAGATGCACTTCAACCTTTTCTTTGACCTTGGCCGAAACATTGTCTGAAATTTCTTGTTTAAAATGTTTTTTCTTATTCAAAAAAAAACAAAACAAAACAAAAATTTTAAATAAATAAAACAAAGTCTTAAAAAATTCTTAATATCGCTAATCGTTAAAGGTCATTGCAACCTTTTGTTTGACCTTAGCCAAAACATTTTCTTAGACTTTCTATTCAAGCTTATTGTCTTCGCTCAAAAAAAAAAGAGCAAGCAAAATAAAAATTATGACCTAAACAAAATTACGAACAAAAACATTTTGTCAGTTTAGTGCAAAAAAATCAGTACAAGTAAAGGGATACGAAAAGAAGGAAAGAAAAATGTGCTGAAGGTCATTGCAACCTTTTGTTTGACCTTGACCAAAACATTTCCTTAGTTTTTCTAATAAAACTAAGTTTTTTTTTCTGATGTCAAAAAACAATAACCCCGCAAGAGATAATGGAATCAATTCAATTGCAATGAAAAAACATTTGGTCTGTTTATTGTTAAAAGATTTGGTACAAGAAAGATGATATGAAAAGGAAAGAGGGAAAAATGCGGAATGTTTTGAGTTGATTAAATTGTATTGCGGGTAGGCCGTATTGCATCCGCTACGGGTCGCTGCTCGCACTCGGTTGCGCAGGCAACACACGGTGGAAAGCAAGAAGCACAGACAGCGGCGCTTGAGCGGTGCGCGATATCCGCTTGCGTGCAGTGTTGGCCGGTGGTCGTCGCGAAGCTTTGCGTGCTGGCGTCGGTGATGCCTCGTCGTTTGCCTCGAAGCGCGCGCCCCGTCACTTGGCCGATAAATAAGCAGAGTCGCGTGCCGGCGTGCCTGTCCGCGACTTGAGTCCGTTCCTCGCGCCGAGTTCAGTGTGTTGTGCTGTGGGGCAAGGGATGAGGGCCGAGCGGATAATTCGGGTGGCGGAGATTTGAGGCAAGAAATGTTGAAATTCGGCAGTAAAAGCGACGTCTCCGTGGTGTATCGCGCCACCATCCGACTTCTCGACGACACCGAAATTATCCACTGCGACTTTCAAGTGAGTCCTCCGATGTTTCCCTTTGTCCTTTTCTTTTTCATTTTTTCTTCTTCGTACACCCACCCTGGACAATTTTTTCAAAGACTGTTATTTGTGTTAGCGTGTCGCGCGCTAACGCCACTGCGAACGCGTATTTCGATCGATCCCACGGAGAAACGCCGACTGTCAAAAAAAAATTTCTATCTTACTCTCTTTTTGACAGATTGACCCCTTCGCCCCGTTGGCGAACCTTTTTCGCAGCCGCACAGAACAATCGTTTGTTATTGTTCGCGCGACCTTGAGATAATAAATACGACTTTGAGATAATAAATAATGTTTTATTAAAGCGAGGAAATGTTTCTTATTTTTTTTTTTTGTTTTTGATTGTTACAAAAAATGGAAGTTCTGTTGGAGGTGAATGGTATGTTTGTATTCGACGCACGAATCGCAGTTAATTAGAAAACTTGCAATAATACAAAGTTGGCGCTGTTCAACGCGCTCAAAAGAACATTAGTTGTAATGAAAAAGCACTCGCAGTTCCAGTTAATAACCAGGTTGCTGAATCATTTTTTCTACCAAGACGAAATCTAATTTCACCGAATTAACTGTGATTATCGTTCTGGTCTCTCACTTATAGGTTGAAAAATGCACGATCAGTTGCAATCGACTTAGTCGCGAGATTTTTAATTATGAAAATGCGTTCTCTCCCTTGCAGCGCAGATGTTTATGAAAGTTGAAATCTCTTTTTTCTTTGATTACGTTTTCTAAATTAAGTGAAACTAAACAAGAAACAGACAAACCAGTGTTTTAGGTACTTCGTTCATTAATCCTACAAGGACAATTTTTGTTTTGTTCGCAAAACAGAGTTGCAGAAATATGTTAAAATACAAGCATTAAAATATGCGAATTTGGGAAGAGAAAAATTGTTTTCATATGTTGTTGGAAACAAAAACAGATGGAAACATTGTATAAGAATCAAATGACAATACAAGCAAGAGCAAATTGGCAATGTCATCAGAGTCCCGAATGGCTAGCGCCCATCAATCATGGGAATTAATAATTCATCGCTGCCGCGGTAAGTGGTTCGTGTAGTTCGTGTTATTTAATTTCCCCGTTTTGTTTGCACAGCCACGTAAAACTATACACAAATTATACCCGAGACTTTTAAATAAACAACAGGGACGCTGTATTATAATTCGAAAATACACGGTATGAACTGCTGCCTACGTAATCTATAATTTTGGAGGACTAAAAAAAAAGTGGCGACCGCAGCGCCGCCAGCAGGCAAAACGGTACAGCAGTTTCTTTGGTCTCAGCCTCTTTTGCGGTGGTTCATCAAACTCGACATGCAAAACTTGAGAACTTTGTTATCCCCGATTCAAGATGGCGAACGAAAAAAGAAAAAAAAATTCGAACAGACGATTTTCCAGCGATTGAACAAATTTGAAATGAATTTTATTGGTGAATTATTCAAATGAAAATATACCTCTGAATTTGTTGGAACGTAGCGTGTTATGAACGAGACAGTCGTTGCATAACGATAACTCGAGATAACTTTTTTTTTTTATTTCAATGAATAAAATGTTTTGACAAATTATCAAGGAACGTACATTCGATAACGTTTCATATGGCACATACAGAATGTGGATTCGCACGAGTCAAGTGCATATAAGAGATGGAAATTTCAATGGAGCGGCTGTTAGATTATGATTACACGTTACATTTGAACCAGTTTGATGAGACAGCAATCTAAGACCACGGAACAAGTAGTTCAAGTTGAAAAAAAAAATGTGATTATAATGTTCTTCACAATAAAATGATGAAAAAGAAAGAATTGAAACTGACAAAAAGAGGGATCAAAGATTCAAAAGATGAAGACGATATAACTGGGATGATGAAAAAGAGACAATGAAGTGAACCGAGAAAAAGATTCCAAATAAAACGTAGAAACTTAATATTGGATCAAAACAAAACGAAGGAGAAAAAAAAGTCGAAATGAAGAGAATGAAAACAAATAAATAAACAAAATAAAACCAAATTGAAGAATGTATGTGGAAAGAAAAAATTGAAAATTTGAATACAACATTGAAACTCAAAAACAAATTTGCAATTGCAAATGAAAATAAAATAATGATTTATGTTTTGGTAATGAATTCAGTTGCGATTTGATTTGTTGTAGGATGCAACATTAGACGTTCAGCTCTCATAAGAATTAATTAATAATCCCCGGTCTGTTGAATTGTAAAGGATGCTTGGTCGGTTGTTTCATACAATCGGTATTGGACTTTGTGTCCCGATGACAGCGAGTTCACGAAACAAACTAGAAATAGTCACGATGACGAAGATAATGCTCGTAGTGCAGTCGCCGGCGTCCTAAAGTGCATTTGCATTTGTATAGAGACTTGCTAATAAGTCGAGCGCTAATCCATAAGTGTCAAGTTTTCCTTGAGCAGGATCGTCATGAAATGTCACGACGTATTCTTGCGCGCCATCATCATCCGCTATTTAGGATCGTGATGTAACGACCACTCGTGCGATTATTAATATCGAAACATGAGCCAGGATTTATCTCTCTTTTTTTTCAATTTCTCACATTTCATTTTCTAACTTTGCCTTTCAAGAATTTTTCATTTTTTATAAAATAAAAAAAAGTTAAAGTGTAAGTTAAATGATATAATATAAAACAAAATATAGAAACAATGTAAAAAATTTAAATGACCAAGAAATGAACATTTCTTTATAAAAAATTATCTCGTTTTTTATTCTTTCAACAAACTGTTCTGGTTTCTTCAAAACATATTGGATCAAACTTTCGTTCACTTCCTTTTCTCGGTTAGTATGCAATTTGCATAATTTTCTGTCACCTACTTTTTTCTAATGACAGTACAACATTTTGAGATTTCTCATCAGACACTTCCTGTGGTATTAAATAGCTTTGGAAAGTGGAAGATTTTTGTCATCAAGTGGGCAAGGTTAGCGTGACCTGGAATCGATACCGCATAAATAAAAAAATTGGTCAATCGGTAATAACAAATTTCTTGGCACCTTTCGGTGACCTTCCGCGTGATCGTTTGTGATTCACAGCATCCATGGCTCGATTTGGTTTTTGGATGCAATCGTGGAATCGTAGCTGGCTTGTTGTTTATATGCTAAAAGTAGGCAAGGTTTAATGTTCCTACCGGCGTGCGTGAGCGGCATTACGAATTGCCGAATGAGACTCGTGCGATTATGTCATCTTTCGTATATGATTTTGCAGAAGCTTCTTTTATTGCTCTTGCAGTGCCAAAAAAATGTAAACATATGTGACAAAAGTCGTAACTTTTGGTGTACCGATAAATATCATTTTTATTTAAATAATAAAATTTGTTTAAAACTTTGTTCATGAATTTGTTATTGTTAAAATAGATGTCAATAATGTTAATTTAATATGGTCAAATGAAAAAAATTAGCTCCTATTAAGGTAATGATGTTTGTGTTGATGTCACTTGAAATTTCGAAAGTTCAAGTAACACCCACTGGGATGTAATGAAAAGTCATCACTGAAACGAAATAAAAAGTCATCGCCGGTTAAAAAACACACACAAAAAGCTCATTGTTACCGAGAGTTTTAATACAATTTGCAAAACATCGTCTAAGAAAACAATTTATTCAATAAATTGTTATTAAAAATAACAAAGATATAAACTTCATCATTGTTCAGTGATTGTTCAAGTTTTTTCTATATAGTCTATATAGACTACTACAGCCTTGAGTAAGAACTTTTCAAGAGTACGACATTAAATAATACATTTTCTTCATGGATACATTTGAGATGGATTTGTGCTATCTGCTATCAATCTGCTATTTGTTTGCTAAATCTTAAACACTTTCAGAACAATGCAAACTTTTCGAGTAAAACAAAGAGAATGTTGGGAATGAAGTTTTATTTCTTCTGGATAAATATCGAACATGCAAATTTGAACAAAAGGAAACTGAAAATGAAAGATCCATAATTTTCAATAGCTGGAGTTTCAGAACGTGTCTTTACACTTTTCTAAACTTTTTCTAAATTCAGTAATCCAGTCAAGAAATAAAATTTTTGAAAGTAAAAAAAAACACCTTAATTTTTAAATTAAATAATGATATTTGTGGTATGGTCAAGAAGAAAAACTAATCGTTTCAAAAAAAAAAAAAAAAAAAAAAATTACAAATTCCTCGTAACGAACAATTTTTTTTATTCCATTATTTTTTCATTTTCATTTTCTTAGATTAATTATGAAATTTGTCGTTTGGTCGAGGTGGAAAAGTAATCCCTCGGAAAAGCGAGTTCAAATCCCGGTAACGAGGGGATTTTTTTTTCATGTTTATTTTCAGTTGTAAAGAAATACTTTTTCTCTTGTGCCAGTTGTTATTCAAGAACAAGTTTTTATTCAACGTAAAGAGCATTGGTACATAAAAAAGGTAATTCCAAACCGACTGAATAATTTAAGGAGACAAACTTGGAGACATGCTCTCCAAGTTGAGTCTGGTAATCTTATATCTATATCGCACTGTGTTTGTCACTGTTAAGCGCCTTTATGTGTGACAACAGAGAGACAATCTAATTAACGCGCGTTGCAACAAAAAACGTATCCACATCTCTTTGCGGCGCATGGGCTCTTGCAATTAGAAAGAATAAGACACACGGTTGATTGTTGAGCGTGCGAGAACTCCTCGACCCGACTTAATGATCAATCCCTTCGCCGTCAGATCTCAACGTTTTGCGTTATATTCAAACGAACGCGCGAGAGCCGGGCGAAATATACATGCAATTCCGTCGTCTTGATTGCCGCGTAATTGTAATCAGGTTTCCACGCCAGAACCTGCGCGATGTTTAAAACATTTCTTCACGCCGAACCTGCGATGCAAGGAAGGATTAGATAATTGCGCTCCTTTGAGACTCGTGTGTTCATCCTGAATAAAACTTTCTCTTTCGCATTTCTGTCGGTTTTCTGGTTTTCTGACATGGATAAAATGACAATTTTCAAGTTAATATCTTGTTAATAAGTATTATAATTACAAATTATTTTATGAAATTATTATTCCATTACGAAACAAAATTAATTGAAAGTGGATATAGTGAATAATTATTTTTTTCTTACGAAATAATTATAAAATATTTACTTTTCAAATCGAAATAAAAAATGACGTCTAAATTATCTAAAACACTTTGTCCAAGAAAATATGTACTTTTAATTTTGAAAATTGCCAAAAATATTATGATTTACCTTCAAAAAATGTACTTGAATATTTTGAATATTTCAAAGAAAGAATGTGTTCCACTTTTTTTTCAAAGCTGAAAATAAATTTCGATCGTTTGATGTTGGTTCATTTTTTTGCACTCTGCTTGATCAAATAATCTTTCTTACAATTGTATTCTTGTAATTGTTCGCATCAGAACTGGTTTTATAATTATTCAACACAATATCTCCCATTATTTGAAAAAAAAAAAAAAAATGCATCAAACTTTGTAAAAAAATTTTTTATATGAAATTTTATACAAATCTTTGTACATATGAAAAAAAAATCTCTTAAAAGTTTAACAGCAAAACTAAATTGTGTTGAAAGGAATTTTCTTTAATGAGAAATTATTTCTGTGAACAAAAAAATACATCCGTGAAAGAAACTTTGATTTAGTAAAGTAGTTTTCTCAATTAATCAATGATAAAGAAGTATATATATCAAAATAGAATTACGTTCTTGCATGAAAACAAAATAGATTCGCATCACCTATAGAACATAATTTAAACTTAAAACAACAAATTGAACTATAATTTTAAACATTAAATTGTTCATTAACGTTTCGGAGAAAATTGTTATATAAAATTCATAAAGATTCCGTTACAATGATGAAATTATTTTTAAAAGCCAAGAAATTGATTTTTCAACCTCTAATAACAAAAGAGAAAAAAAAGCCCTTTAAAATTACCTACCTGTTAAAGGCACGAACAAAAGTGACCAACTCTATAGCAAACTTCAAAATGCAAATCTAAGTGTCTGCGCGGCACGGAAAATGGTAGGAAAATGTGGTAGGTATATAAGCCGGGTGTATAAGCTCGTGATTATAACGATTGTTTTTGGTGCGTGACAAGGGAGTGTATAACACTCGAGCGGTTCGACTAAGAACATATGCAAAGTTGGCTCTTGAGCTAAACTTTGGTTAGCTTTGCAATCAAGGTCTTACGTAGCAGAGAGTATAACCGATATATTTTACACACGAGTTGCGTGCAGCCGAGTGTCGTGGTGGGACACACACACGTGCTATCGACCTAACTTGAATGATTTTCAAACGTGACCTATGAATTTTCACCCCAAACTCGTCGGAGCCCGCAGCGAACAAATTTCCAGAATGAAATTCAAATTAACAATTAAACTCTCGTAGGAGACCAAACCGCGCCAGAATTTCCGATCGGGATTGAAAATCCGCCGTTTCGTATGGATCTCACGCGTCTCGTCGGCGTCTCGCTGCAAAATTCATCGGCACGTTGGCTCCGGGGCCGACGAGACTCGTGCAAAAATCATGTTTAGGCTTTTGCACCCGACAGCCTGAACTGTGCTGTGTTTTATGACTTTTCCGAACTTCCTCTCTTGGACTCTTCAATTATTTAGAAGCACAGTTTTATAACCTCTCCCCCTGCCGCTTGACGAAGAATTTACGCTGCGAGAATTGCTGCACGAGTGCAGGCCGTATGATTGTGTTAATTGAAACGAACTGTTGAATCCAAAAATGCGCGTGCAATTTATTTTCATTACGTTGCACTGAGTTATAACTGTTAGAAACGCGAGCCGAGTCAAGTTGGATGCATCATCGTTAGGACCTAATTAATCAGATCAAACTTTCGAGTTTACGTATTCGATTTTTTTTGTTATTCCTCGCGAGAAGTGTGTCCGAGACCCTGCTCTACGAGTCGATATATTAATTTCAAATCAATGTTGATGTCGCGGCCAAGTGAATGAATGTGATTGCTATTTCAGTGACCTAATTTTGTTTTTATTTCATACTTAAGTGCATGAACATTTCTTTTTGTCCTTCTGTCGTGACAATTTTAATTGGGAACGAAGAAATTTATTTGGAACTGAACGTTCCAAATGATTTGTTTATTCTATTTTTTGCACAGTGGATGTTTTCGTGACAATCTTAATTGGGAATAAAAAATTGAACATTGAAATTCAAAATAGAAAAACTGTATCATTAAAAAACGTTATTAATTTTTTACATGCTCTTTTTTGTTGTAAAAAAACGCTACTAGTTTTAGTCAATTATTTATTATTGACATTAACAATTGAATTGCATTGACAATGCTCGACAGATTTTATCCATTTATTGCAAAGTATTTTTATCATAAACAAGATTCTTGGGTCTAAATAAATTGTTCAATTTAATTTGTCGTAAAAAACATATTGCCAATTTTGTGTTTCATTTTTATCGCTCCATAAAGTGGATTTGACATTAAAAATTAAATTGAATTGAAAAATTGAACTGACGTTATCTATTTAGTATGAAAGTATATTTATTATGAAAAATGAAATTTGTGCATCTGGATTGTTTTATATAATTTTCTTATTTCGTTTCAAAAAACGTTGCCAACTTTTTCTTTCAAATTTAATGAGTTATGAAAATAATATTCCATTAAAGAGCTAGCGGAACGTGCGTGCAGAGACAAAAAGCAGCCTCCGGATGGCATTAGAATTGCAAAGTTGAAAAATGTTGAGTACATTTCAAAAAAGTACGTTGCAAGTGATAAATGAGAGAAGAGCTGGATTGACAATGGGTCTGGGCCAGCATAATTGCGGTGCAATTAAACGCGAATGAACGATCGTTTTGAAGTTTGCTACTCAGCGATATTTGGAACCAAGCCAATTGTACGATTAGGTGCCTTCTCTGTTATTCCGAGTGTCTCTACATCCGCATCCGGATCCTGTTGGAGCAGCCTGTCACTCTAAGATAACTTCATTATTTTCTCTGATTGAAACTTCGGAATAATGATTTATAATTGTTAAAAACCAAACGAGGCATTCAGATAAAATCTTCAATCTCAGTTGAATTCATTTCTTTACATTTCGTGAAAGAAGGGAAAATCTTAAACTGAATTCTCTTTTTGTTTCAGCCACAAGACAAAGGGACCTACATCCTTCAATATGTTTGCAAACAACTTAACATTTTGGAAACCGATTATTTTGGATTACGATATGTGGACCACTGCAGACAGAGGGTAAGATTAATTTTCTATTAATTAAAATACAATTATTGAGTATGTTGATAAAAAGAAACAAATATATAGTATTAAATCAAATTTTCTTAGTTGAAGAATCATATGTTATTAAGATATGTATGTTTCAATAATTCTAGTATATGAAATTATTATGTATTACTATTTAATAACATATAATAATGTATTTAAAATGGCGATACATGAATAATTTTGATAAATAATTAATGTTTTGTTTATCATCAATATTTGACCACATATGATCGTGTATGAAAGATACATGTTTTATGTATGATCATCATGATCGATATATGATTCTTTTATAGGGTTGGAATGTTTAATTTAAGAGAGCATAATTTCAAAAATTGAACCAAACCTTGCCATCTAATTTTCCAGCGGTCAATCAACAATTAATAAACGGTCAATTAAGCTAAGAGCGATTCGATTTTTTATTGCCCATCAACCTAATTTACCGCTCATTACCATGTGTGTAATTATGAAACTCATGATTCAAATTACGTAAGCCGAAATTCATCAATCACAAACAGTCGATGCTAAAAAGCATGCATCCTTGGCATGACCCGACAATTTACTGCCGCGTGTTTTATGCGGAATAAAATTATCACTTTTTGTCACTTTTCCACCATCTTGTCTTTGAACTTGTCTAATTACTTTTTATCTGATGAAAATGATCTTAAACCGGTGTCTAGTCGATGGACAACTTGTTAACAGGAAATATAAAGAAATTAATTCTATTTCGTCGAAAAATTTTTCAAAAATATATAAAATAAAATAAATCCACTAAGAATTGATTCCGTGTCTCTGAAGTTGTAAATTATATTTTAAACCACTGGACCAAATAGGTTAAATTACCAAAAATTGAAAATTTCAAAATTAATTAACGTAATATCAAATATTTATAATATGATTTTTACAAAGAAATAAAAATATAATCATTGTGTTATAAATTTATTCAAATTGATGTAAAATTTATGAGTTGATTGATTTTTACAAATTGCTCCAAATTAATTTGAATCGTGATGGAAACTAAATAAAATTTCTAAATGACTGGCCGCGATATTGCCCCATGTTTATTTTTATCATCGGGTGGAAAATGTATGTTCGATACGTAGGGAACTCTAAATAAGAGCGGAAGCGTTAAATCGAATCGTGACTAATATGTTGAAAGTCACCATAAATTTGACATTGAGAATCTTGGTTTCTTGCAAAATGGGCGTGTAACACGAAACGAAGCGGAGGCGATTACTGACGGCGCCTTAGCCGCTTAAATAACGCGCTAATCCACTTCCGCGTTGACCCGGAGGTCTGCCCATGTATAATGCTCGGCATAAATTGCCCCCGGACGTTAAATTCGGAACGAGTGCACTACATTTTTTACCTCTCATAATTTCGTTCCACTTTATATCACGTCGCCTGCAGCCGCACTTTTCTTCCTCGTAAAACTTATTTATTGTTTCTGTTTACATTTCAAAGTCCCTGATGAGCTTTCTGCTTTTTCAGTTAGCGAAACGTTTTTCGTTCCGGTTCATTCGAGCGGGACAAATCGCGGTAAATAAACGAAAGTAAACAAATCAGTGGATTACACAAATCGGGGGAGACAAACGACCGAGCGTCAATTATTAAAATGAATCTCGGTTGAGACTTCGGGAGACAATTGAAAGGGTGACAAAAAGTAACGTTATTATGTTGTCATATGGAGGCTATGTTTCAACCTCATATTTTTGTTGTTTAACTTTGTTGTTAACTTTAACGAAAGTACATTTTTTTTAATATTTATAAAAAATTAAAAAACAATTGATGTTGTTCAATTTTCTTAAAGTTAATTGGTAAATACAATCTTCTGTTTGCCATTTTAACGGCAATTGTGAATATGTGAATTGCAGAATGTGAATTTTTCGTATGATGAAATTCATAATCTTGAAACTTGATAAATAAATAAAATGTTAAAGTCAATAAAAGTTGAGTTATAAGTATAAACCTTAAGAGACATAAAACTTGTTTATGATAAAAAATTTGAGTCAATTTGTTAAGGGTGATTGGTTCTGCCTTTAGGGGTTTCAACTGGGTCAGTCTAGGTCTGTAGGACATTTGGTCATTTTAGGGTGAATTCTTCAGGCGAGCTTATAACATACAGATGTTTAGTCGCGCAATCGATTTAGGTCGACGACCACGCTGTGCGTGCAGCCGCTTCTCGCGAAATACGAGACACCTTTCTCACAACACGAAAATCAATATCGACAACTCGGACATCCTCCAATTCTCTCCCTCCCTGTCTCAGGCGTTCAGACACCTCATCTCTTTTGCATGTAACCAAGATGTTCCATCTTGGTAAATAAATTCGATCCAACGCTTCTGTATGGTTAAGTTTTATTTTATTCAATTCGAAGGCCAGGGGGCGAATGACAAGAACAACAATTTATGATAGAAATTCATATGGAAATACAGAGAATATTTGTTTTAACGTAATTTTCTTTTTTGCTTTGTATAATATAAACATCTGGCGTGGTATGAAAACGCAAACACGATAGGAACGTAAAGAGTGGAAAAAAAGCTGCGAATGTTTTGATGAAAAAAATGTGTACGAAGTTAGAGAAGCGGACGTAAGGAGGAAATTAAAGTGTTTGAGATTTCTGCGTCGTCGTGTTCGTTTTTTCGTTTGTGATTCATTCGAAAACTGTTATTTCTGTTTCAGCACTGGCTTGACCTGGCCAAAACGGTGATTAAACAAGTTAAAGGTTAGTGCATACGTACTTAGCATCGAAAAAACTTTTTGACTCTTTATGTTTCGCTTCAACGACATCTTTTGACTTTCTGTTTTAACGATGTGCGTACTCCAGATGGCTTCCTCTACGACACCGTTACACCACTTGAATTATAAAACTTGAGCACGAATTTGTTATTACATTTTGAATTTGAATCTGAATTTGAATTTTCTTTTTGCAGACATGGATCCGATTCTTTTTAGTTTCCGAGTCAAGTTCTATCCGCCCGATCCGTTACGACTGAAAGAGGAAATCACTCGGTATCAGGTTTACCAGCAGCTGAAGAGAGACCTTCTGCATGGACGACTCTACTGCAGCCCAGGGGAAGCAGCGCTTTTAGCAGCCTGCATAGTGCAAAGTGAGCTCTTTCAAGGATTGCAATAGAAAAAATTATGCAAATGTGGCTACGAAGCTTTTCCTTTTTTTCTAACCTTTTTATTTCTATTACGTTTTCGCTTCTAGGTGAACTGGGCGATTACGACCCGGAGATTCATGAGGGCAATTACATCGCCGAGCACAAACTCTTACTCAAGCAGACTGAAACGATTGAAGAAAAGGCGATAGAACTGCACCAAACGCAGCTCAAAGGGTTCACCCCTGAACAAGCCGAGACACACTTCTTGAGACTAGCTTCACAATTGGATACTTACGCAGTAGACCCGCACCCCGTTAAGGTACAAAATTTACCATTTCCACTTTGATTGTTTGCTCAATCTCTTTCATCATTTTTTTTAGCTAACCCCTTTGTCCCATGACGAGACGCATGGATTGACAAATGAGACAGATCGATTGAAATTGACTCCACTGTGATATTTTGAAATTTGAGAAAATTTTTGAAATGGTAGAGTTGCGATTGATTGGCAAGTGCGGTTACCGTTAGTAACGTCGTTTTTTATGTGTGATTGTCAGATGACCATTTTATGGACAAAACTAATTAGTCAAACATTCGGTTTCACTCTGCCGAAACCAGAATTTGAAGTTCGTCATTTCCTTTGACATTCTCTTATTGGGTGATTTTCAATGATTAGTACGAGTAATTATTTAAAACTGTAGTCATATTTTATTTGTTTAAATGAACTTTTTTAAACTCTCCTGAGTGGGGTTCCATTACAACAAATTAGTTAAAAGTTTTTCGCTGAAGCTGATTTTGTTTATAAATATAACGTTGCTTCTCAATGATTTGAAATTACAATGTAACATAGTGTAGATGATAATTTTCACTATACATTAAAAGAAAAATTGAATAAAAAATGTAACTTTTTTTTATGAGAGTGAATTAAACTTTCAAGTTTTATGAAATACGTGAAATTGTGCTGATAAAGATTTGTCTCAGGCAGAAATTCAAGTCACATTTTTTTAGATTGAATCCCATTGTGAATTTCGTATAAAATAAAATTAAAAAAAAGTGTTCAGACATTTTTTCAATTTTAAATATCTGATAACTGAATTTGTCCGATATTGTGTTATACATGTAATACATTTTAGCTTGATTATTTAGGGTAAAGTAGAAATTCATTGAGCGCGTTTGATAGACAATAATATTGGCTTTTGAAGTTATTAACAAACATTCTGTCAATTTTGCTCGTTTGTTATAGTCTTATTATTAATAAAAGTTTATTTCGAAAATCACTATTATAATTGCAATTACAATATGAATTAATTTATTCAAAATAAAAGAAGATAATTAACTTATAATAAAATACTAATAATGAGACATTTGATCTCGAGACCTGTATAAAATATATTTCAACATAATGTAATAGTATTCACCTTTCATTTTTACTGTTAATGCACGAAAAATATCCGCGGTTGTAAAAGTTCACGGTTTTATTCGCGAGCGACCAATATCTGGTAGCTGAATTTCGCCGATATTGATATTAAAAACACAAATTTTATGGAGAATGTTCAGTTTGATAGACAGTAATTTTAGCTTTAAAAGCTATTCGTACATTTTCTGTCAGTTATTTTCGTTTTGTTATACCATTGGAAAATAATTTCAAACGTTCACAAATTTGAAAGTTAATCAATTTGACACATTTTTCAAAATTGTTAACAATTTTTATTCGAACAATACTTTTTACATAAAATTTATATATTTTCTTCATGAATTATCATACTTTTCTATCACCATCCAAATATTTCCTGTTGGAACAAAAAACATTTCCCATACATTTCCTGTCCTCTGATAACTGACGTACAATTCCTGTTGTTTTCTTTTTCAACAACCACTTGACACCACAATAAAAGAAAGACAAGATAAGCAGCTCTAATTTAAGACATTTATGTCTTATTTGTTCGAGATTGCTAAACTCAATTTCAAATGAAGACATTTTGAACCGGGTCAGCAATCAGATGAATGTTCGAAAATAATTCATTCTTTTACATAAAGTTGTGCACCAATAAATAATTCAAATGAGCAACATCAATTCAAATGATAAAAATCAACGAGGATATATAATCAAAAGTGAGCATACTTCATCTAGATATTGGCCGGTGGATCGTTTTGGGTGTCAGCCAGATCACGTAACATAGCTACGAAAAATCATAAGACCGTGATAATTGGATTGCTCGAATTCAGACGTAAAACACTGTCGATTTTGTCGGATAGACATGAGTCAACAATGTAATCATGTACGAAGAGATCAATCTGTCTTGCCCCCCACTTTCAAACAAGGACCAATCACAAGTTACAAAATTTCTATCTCTCAGTCAACAACCGATAAAAATTTGTCAGTCAAATTCACAGGTTATTTTTTCTCTTTTTTATTATTATTATCTTTTTTTTTTTTTGTCAAACAAACGTATTTTATTTTATACAATAAATCGGTTTGTGTATCAAAATTGCGATGATTTTGTTCGTTCTTTCGCATCGGTGCAATCGTTACTGTCAGAAACTTGATGATCGCTGACTGATGCAAACAGCGGTTTGATTCGGCGCTTTTGTTTCGGCTGCCTTTTCCTCGCGCCGTTTGTACACTTTTTGTTCCGCCTGTTGTTCCGATTGCGGACGTGCGTTCTTTTTACGTACGGCGCAAACATTAATTCACACAATCCGGCGCTTTATTTGCTCGAATAAGACTCAATTTGGTCGAACAAAATGTTTGATCAAAGTGAATTATCGACAGTTTTTTTTTTTATGTATATTCTCGTTCAATTTATAACCCGATGGTCCGGAAATCTGGCGCTGATGCGATTTCCAAATTCGAAATAGCGTATCCAAGATGGCGCCTGAAAAATGGCCAAGGCAGGAACTGGTCCATTGTCGTCGCGATGGGTATCGCCCGGAAAGATAGCTGGTGTAGTTGCACGAACAAACATGCATTATTAACAGGATTTCTGCAGGAGCCAGGATAATTAATTGCCAGCCTGTTAGATATCGCAGTTCGTATTTCGCGCGCGACCCATGACGTGCACACATGAAAGCTGGCGGTGTCCATTAATCAAATCGCTGATCAGTCGACTCGTCGCTCCCGTCCTCGCTGATTTTTTTTCAGTCGCTCGATATACACCGCACGCTCTGCATGTCACTTTGATTTCAATTTCGAAATCATTTCGGTTTATCATTCATGGCAAAACTATTCAGTTGCATTAAAATGCAATTATTCAAATTCATTGATTACATAAAATTATGAAAAAAAAGATAAAAGAATATGAAATAATTATATTAATATTCACTCACTGATGAACTTGGATTTTTATTTCAGTGCCTTGAAAGCAAGATCGGATAACTTAAGTTTTGAATTTCAGAAAAAGGAATTCTTTATAAATATTGGATTTTTTAATGATTTAAATGCACGCCACTGCTTGATTTCTTTTAAAGGGACACTTACAAAAAATGATTTTTCAGCAACAATGAAAAATGAAATTTTAAAATATGTTGCCCATTGATATGAATTGAATACTTTTCGAACTATTTTTTAAAACTGCAAATTAAAAAGTAATAAATCTAGACTATATTTAAAGTAACTATATTAAAAATTAATTGTGGATTTATATTCTGTTTCAAAAGAAAGTCACTCAACACTTTTGTAAACTTTGCAAAAAATTGCACGATAATCGAGTTTAATTCTTAAATTATTCAACGAAAAATACTTTCAATAACTAGACGTACACTTTATTACAAAAAGTATAAACTCAAACATTACTTTTTAAAATCGGACCTTCATTCTGTAACAATCCCACGAGGAAATTTTGTTTAATTTATTTTTTAATGTTCTTTCTATTTAGACAATAATAAACTACTAATTCAATTTTCATTTCATCATTTCATCAATCATTCATTCAATGATTTTCGGGGCCTACGTAAAGTATTATTTTATAAAATATTATAGTTTTAGAAATGAAAACGTTCCGTACTATCAAAAATCGAAAAATAATAAAATGTTAAAATTGAAAATTGACTTTTGCTCTTTGAAAAAATCAATTCAATTACATGTAATAAACAAATCGGAAACACAAAATCGATGTTTCGAATGTTTAAGGTGAAAATTATTCTCTGAAATGTTTGAAAATCTTATTTTGTCTTACAGCCATTGATTTTTAACTCTCTTTTGGTCATTTCTTATGAAATACCATTGTTCTTTCAGGACATCAAGGGTAATCAACTTTACTTAGGGATCAATCACAGTGGCATCCTCACTTTCCAAGGCTCCAAAAAAACGAACCATTTCCGCTGGTCGGAAGTTCAGAAGATTAACTACGAGGGCAAGATGTTTATTGTCCACTTGACCATAACCGAGGTAAAGATCGTCTTAGTTCTACACCGTGTCGCACCGCTAAACCACAGTCCCAAAGTCAAACGTCTCCAAATAAACCAAGCGAGAAATGCCATTTTCACAATGAAATGACAAAAAATCGCATTAAAAAAAGTTACTACAATGTTTCGAGGCAAAGCCTGATGACTGCGTAAACAAATAATTAAGGGAAAAAGAAAGTTCGTCAAGTTTTCATTGGCTCTATAGCGAGACAAAAATAAAGCAAAAAGTGTGAGGATAAAAAGAAGAGAGTAGAAAAAGTACAAACACCAAGTTTAAAATAATGTATAAAATAATATAAAAACGGTGCGATGAAAAGTTGGATGAAAAAGTTGAATGAAGAAAACATCAAGATTAAAAAAAAATCAAGTACATAAAGCGTATCGGCCACGTGTTCGCGACAGTTTAATAATGCAACACAGGTGTACATGCCCTTACGCTCCGCAGCGAGAACGGTCAATTACGGTGACTTTTATCTTTGCGAAGTTGATTCTGCATTAATTATTTATCGAAAGAAATTTCAGACAGTGCGGGAACGTTATTTATTCATGAATGTCATTTCCAATCAAGTCTGCAAAAGATTTTCTATTCAATGGAAAAAAATATATTTTTTTTAGTTAGTCAGACAAAATGCTTTGGAAGAACATTCTTTCGTTCAGAAAAGAAAACAAGAAAAGAAAAAAAAACTTGTTTTTTTTCGGAATCTGATTTGAAATAACAGTATCGATCCAAGACATATGCACAAGATGGGAGCAACGACATTCCTGTCAAGGGAAATTTTTTATTAATTGTATAAACGTGTCAATGTCTACAAACAAATTCTAAATAAACTGATAAACATTTCAGTTGAGATTCTATAACTGTTAGCATTGTCTTATGTATACCACGCGGTATGAAACATTCAGCGATTAAAATACGTACTTGAAATAAAATTTAATTTTACATTTTTACAGTTCGTCACTGAAGACAATAAAAAAATTTATTAAATAAAATAAAAACAATAAGAATAAAGTGTTCGTTCAATTGGTGGTACTCGTTTATTTGTATTTCCATTTCGATTTGATTATTAATTGCAGTTTATTTATTTTGTGTTATTATTTGACCTATTAAAAAGGGTCTATTAGGGTCAAAGGTTGGAAGGCCTCTCAAAGAATTCGAAAGAAAAGTCGACTTGACAAATTGGCAATGACACCTGACCGGCATTAGTCGTGAAAGACAAAAATCGATGACACAGGCTTTACTCGTCACATTCTAGTATATAGACCGGTCGTTACGCCAACAGACTAATCTCATTATTTTCCAATGCTGCGCATTGATCAGGACATGAGGACGAAGGTGAGTTGACTGTCGACGGTGACGGATCAAGCAGTGTTTTCAGTTCTAAACCAATCGTTGTATAAACAGTGCGGCTTTTTGTACATCTGTGTAACAAAACACACAAACAAATCACAAACTTGCAAACTTATTTCAGTATCCAAACTTGTTAACCTTTCATTTATCAATTGTAATTTCCTTAATGAAATATTTACAATTTCAATCAAAAAATAAAATTTCCATCAATTGAATTTCAAATTTTCTTTTATGTTTTTAAACATTTTGTAAAGCTATGATTTTTTGGGCAAAGGATGTGCAAAGAAACGTCGAAGGTAAAATGACAAAAAGTGACGCAATAAATTTGCAGTTTGGTAGTCTCATTTAGAAAACGAAATCGAGACGTTGACCCAAAATCTTGAGTCACTTTTTTTGTCATTTTTAGAACTTTTCTTTTTTACAATCGTTTTCTTTTTTTGTTCGTCACGATTGTTCGTTCATTTGTAAATTTAATTTTGATTGGATGTATTTGTACTGCTTTAGCGATGCTCGGTCAAATTTGATCCATCCTCGTATAGCGTATAACAATAGCATTAGATCAAGTAGTTAATCTGGCATCGATCGCTGTAGAAACCAGTATAGCAAGAGTATTTGTCTGCCACATTTTCAGAAAAAGCATACCGTCGGATTCAAGTGTCCCACGGGCTCGAATTGCCGCTACGTATGGAGATGCGCCCTGGAACAAAAGCTCTTCTTCACGTGAGTATTAGTTTCGCCATTATCATCTCGGTGACCCCCCACGCAGGCTAATTTGTGTCATTAGATTTTCACCTCTCGTAACCATTCCAACCGACTCATTTGCAACACCAACAATTTTCATATCGATTTTCGTTTGTTAATGTTTCATCAGGTTCAATTATATTGTACAAATTGATTTCACTTTAGTCGCTGAGCGTAGGCTAAATCCTGATAAATAAAAAGAAACAAACAATAGCTCGGACGTTTTAACTGGCGTTTAATATTGTTAGAATTATTCATTGTAAGTGTAAGGTTCATTGAAAAACAAAGAAGCTTCACAAACGAGACCAAACTCTAGCTTATTCTTTTTTTTTTGTAATTCTGTAGTTTTTGACGTACTTGAGAAAACTCAAGGTGGCGCTGCTGTCGCACTTTTTTTAAAAATAGGCAAAAAAGTTTTAGTAATTAGTAATGAGACGAAATAATGATTTCATTTAGATAGAAACGCTAGGCAATAATTTTTTTTTTTTTTGTTCAAGTTGTAAATGATATTGTGATTTGTTTGATGGAACATGAAAAGACAAAGAAAATAGGCTGGATGAGATAAAACGAAGTTGGAAATGCAGAATTTGGAAGAGAAAGAAAATGTAACATTCAAAATATTTCTCCATTATACAATCTTGTTCGAAATTTCTACTTTTTATCATTTTAACATTTTTATCGAACGTTTGTTTCGTTTTCATTTTGCGTACGAGACGGTTGGTGTGATTTTGTAACTAATGAATGCAATGTTTTTTTAATAGATTGTCTCGAGCATCGGACGCGCCAGTTATGAGCGGCGGTTCGCTATTTTCTTGGGGCACGAAGTTCAAATACACCGGCAGAACCGAGCGAGAAGTTTTGGAGGAATCAGGACCACTGAGGAAAGAAGAGCCGCCTATACAACGATGCCAATCGACGAGCTTTAAGAGAAAAGCCAGCAGCGTTCCAGCAACTCCCAGCACGCCGAGCCAAGATCTCGTTGAGATCAGTTAGTGTTCTTATTATGCAATCCCGATTGATTCACAGACTCAAGATAAAGTCCACATTTTGTTCTTTTCAAAATTATCAAAATTATTCACTTGCCACTTGCACAATGAGTACTTGATATCAATCTTAAACTAAAAATATCTATTGCAAATAATTAATTATTTATCAATATCGAACCATAAAAAAAAGAAATCATACCTACAATATTTTAATGAAACATTTTTCGATATAAATTATATAGAAATTTGAAATCAATAAAATTGTGTCAAATCACGAAGTAAAAATTGGCGGACAAATTTTTATTTTGAGTTGAAAAAAAGTAGTCATTTGAGTGAATTAATAAATTAAAAGGTTCATCTATAAATATTTGTTTCTTAAATTGAATGGGATTTATTGGCATTTTGATTGGCAAGTGACTTTGAATATTCATTAAATACTTATTTTTAGGGTACTCAAGTTTACCCCGAAGCTGTCACAGCGCAGGGCTCGATGGGGCAGGGATGTCGGAGCTGTGTTCAGGAGCGGCCCTCAGCTCGCCTTACTGCCCAGACAATACGCTACCTCTGCTCGAAACCGTGTCCGAAGATCAGGAAATACACGCTCGCAGGAATAACGGTTAGTCGACCACAAACATTCGTTTTGTCACCGCCCGGAGTCTGCAGGTCTCCCTTTTATAACCGCCGATGGCGATTTTCACTCTGCCTGCATCCAAAGTTGCATGCGAACCGTCACATTGTCAAACGGGACAACAAAACGTCTTACAAATCGTTCTTACAGGATCGAGAAAACTGATCTCACGCCTGGAAATGTTTTACACTCATACTTGCAAGTTATGTTTCTCTCATTTGTGCAAAAAAGGTTTCAATGATATTTAACAACAAGTTTTTTGTTTTACTGAAGACTAAGTTTGTCGAGTTGCACCAAATGGTTGAAACTTTTGATTCGATTAAGATCCATTGATGTCCTGAGCAAGATTAATACAAGATTTGTTAAGATTAAGGAAAAAACCGAACTTTAGAAGTTTCTTTGTAATTCACAGGATGAAGTCTGTTTGAGTTGATTCAACAGTGTTTATTGTTAAACGTTCTTTTGTTTTACTTCTTCAATCCTCAAACGAGATTAATTTTGCTCCTCGTCATAAAATAATCCAATGGAAGAAAAACAAATTAACAGATGAATTGTTCTTACTGTATAAATTGTTAGTTTGATAATATTTTACATAGGGAAAGATCCTGTGTGACGATGTTGTTACCCAAGCGTTGAAAAATGATAAGCAAATAATAATTTGTGGGGGGCGACGCTTGAGAGCTTCTCTGTTGGCTTCTTAGACGTTATCATTTGTATTATTTCTTTCTGTTCTTTAGCAGTAGACGAAAATGATTCGCATGCGAGTGCTACCTACACCTCAACCTCCACAACCACAAACCAAGCGAAAAAACTGACATTCCCCAAGAGCACTTTGAACCGACCGCAACCGTTGTATAGTCAGAAAATAGTCATAGGCTCCGATGAGCTCAACGGTCAGGACATCGAACACGTGGTCCGACGAAAGATAAACACGCTCGAAAAGAGCCCGAAGATCGTGCGATCGACGGCCATCATCATCAAGACGTCCAAGGTCGCGGTGAAGTCGCCGCCCAACGGCCAAGTCGTGACGGACCTGTCGTCCAAACGCGACCAGGTAAGGCCGCCTAACAAAGCGCCCAATGGCTCCGTCGTAGATGGCGCTCGTCCGCCTGCAAACAACATCAACAAGGCTTCAGGTAAGCCTCCACGGAACAACGATCATCGACTCATTCAAGATCCTCATGGTCTGCGATGTTCTTCTACAGTTGGAAAACGCTATCAGAAAAAAAATTTTTTAATTCTTTGAAATCGTCGCCCCCAGAAGAAAACGGGCCTACTTAAAAAATTGTCCACTTTAAATACATGAGCCTATTTTGAAATAGGCTTTTTTTCTTCTGGGGCGACGAAATACAAAAATTGTATTTAATCTTACACGTTCAGACAAGAGTTTTTTTCTCGAAAGATAACTGAAATTAATTATTTTAGTTTGTAAAATTGTACGAATGATTTGTGGGTGATTTCAAAAGTAACTACAAATTTATATCTTATCTACTTTGCACATTTTTCATACTGTTGTAAATTATTATAAATTATAACTGCAAGCTATAATTAGATGTAATTTAATTTATCACATTTCTTAATTGTATATTTCAAAACATGAGCCAAGTTTGTATCTTTGTAATTTTCATATTTTTTTCAAACCTAAATTACCATCCTTGCGGTTAGACTTTCAATTTTTAACCATATTGTAATTTTTTTAAGGGTGAATTTTTATTCTATTAGAAATTTTATGATTAACATAACGTCAATCAAGTATATAAAATTTGATGCCTTGTAATTAACCAGAACATTAAAAGAGTTAATTTATAAAGTAATTTATAGTTATTATTTGGAAGATCCAATTAGTAGATAATTCTGAGATCACACACATAATTACAGCTTGTTAGATGTTTTGGAAACGTCAGATATTAATTTACCGGATAGCGTTTTCAGGAGTCTTAATAATTCCATCAGATTCAAGAAGACTATTCATCCAATCGACTAAACTTCATCGTACAAATCTCGCCATTGAAGATATCCTTGGAACATCGTTCGTATCCTTCTTTCCTTAATTCCTCGTGGATCCCGAATTCATTCATCTTGCTTGCCTAGTAGTCATTCTGTTTTTTGCGCTAGTCCAAGTGGCATGACGATCTGTGTTCAGAATTTTCATTGTGAGCGCTCGCTTTTACCTTCACACTGAATTGATTCTGGTGGATCGGCCACTGAGGCTTGCAAGATCAAATCTTCGCCTGCAAGATCACCACTTTGGCTGATTCACTGTTGCACTAACGATTCGCATGTGAATCACAGCGGAGTCGATTTTTCACTATCAATATTTTAATAATTATTCATTAGGGCAGCACAACATAACTCTTGGAATATTGTTAAAAGTCAAATAATTATAAAAAAATACAGAAGAATAAAAATTGTTGAGTTTTTTGTAATTTTATACTGTCCCTAGTTTAATACATCTCTGAAAAGCGGAATAAACTTGTATCCATAATCCATCTGACTTATTTTCTTTCTTTCTTATAACACCATGAATCAATCATTTTCAGTAACTCAAATCGTCATATAAATTTGTTTTCTTTTGATTTTGTTTTCCAAGTACGAAGAATCAAAGTATGATTGAACGTTTTTGTTTCAGCTTGCCAGCACGAGGGAGAGGCGAACGACTACTACTTCCGCGACTCGTTCGATCACTCGTCTTCCGAGAGTCAGTTGGTGGACGCGACAGGCAAGTCGCGCTCAGTCACCCCGGTACTCAAGATGCAGAAGCTCCAGAACTCGAAGATGCGCGCGCCTTCCCGCCACCTGGACGCGCACTTCCGGCAGAAGAGCTTGCGCGTGATCCGGCTGTTCGTGCCGGCGTTCATGTTCACCGTCACCGTACTCTTCGTTGTCTTCATTGTGATCTACGAAACGGACTCGTCTCTGTTCACAGCGCTCCGAAAAACACCGGAAATGGTGGCCTTAAGAAATCAATACTACGTGCCGATCAAGGAGTTTCTTCGCACCAAGCTCGGTCTATTCTGATTGCGACGGCCTCGAGACGAGATCGACCTCTGACCCTTCAACGGGCCTCAGGGTACAATAATCCAAATTCATCCTAACTTTCAATTTTTACAATCAAACTTTTTTGCAACTCAGATCTCCAACTGAAGTCTGACAACTTCAAAACCAGAAGGGTCGAATCTGTTCAGGGGTCGATCAATTTTGTATCCACGAGAGAGCGATCTGTAAAAATATCACACGAGGACATGAGTAGCATGGTACTTTTGATAACAAAAATAAACGTTTTAAAAATATCAAAAATAATCGAACCGGTTAGGAGAGGCAATTTGCCACGGGTCATATTTTTACAGGGATGCTGCGACCGATCAGCGGCGACAGATTGATGAACGTTGACAACGAACGATTGTTCGGTAGAGTATTTAGGGATTTTCAATTAAGGCGACGTGCTGATTCGATTGGTTTCCTTATTTTTAATATTGCGCCACTTGTCGCTTCGACAATGAATCTCATAATCGTGTAGTGGTAATAACTTAATTCGGGGTGGGGAGAGAAGTTTTTTTGTTTTTTTTGTCTCTGTTTGAAAGTCTAACGTTGTTTGAGTTCGGAGATCGTTAAGTCAGTGAGGGAACAATTACTCTCGACTTAATTTATTCGCTTTTTGAAATAACTTATCACATTCCAGAAATTGTATCACTGGCTCGATGGTATCTCTTTGATGTGCAATTTAGTTACCTTAAGATTAGTTTTATCTAGCAAGTTTAATTTATTTATCAGAGTACTTATTATGCAATGCGGGACGCTGCGTCGTCCCAAGTATTTGTTCGGCACAGTTCATTTTGCGAATCTCAATCATGAAAGTTTTACAATGGCAATAAGGGTTTTCTTTCTTTTGAATTTAAAAAAATATATTTTGTTTGTTTCGTGACAACAAGTTTTTCTTTCTTGTTTAGTTTTTGAATTGCAAATAAGATGAATATAAACAAGTATTAAGGAAATATTTTTCACGAATATTTCCACTTGCTGAAACCTCGTTTTCTTTTCTTAGCTCCTCTGTTTATTTTAATTAATAAGCAGCAAGATAAATAGCTCTTGGAGACTAAATATTCTGCGATGAACTTTATGATATAATTCAATCGTGGGATAAGTTTTCTTCAACTTTCATGTTTATTTGATTTAAATTACTGTTATTACATTTCTGTTTCTTCTTTTCTTTTTGATCCGTTACAGTTTTAAAACTCATTTCGGTTCAATTTTTTGTCGCTTTGTAAAGAAAACGAATTAATCAACTGAAACAAAACATACACGTAGGGCAGACTACGCTGAAAATATCAACGATTTTATTTGTATTATTTTTGTCTGTGATTTGTTTTTGAATTTTAGAAATTTATTTTCTGTTTCGCATATACTATCATGCCTACAACGTTAATATTTGTTATTATAATGTTATTTTCATTGTTAAACTTAGTTTTATCGATAAAAATAATCTTGAAATTCGTGATTATTTCGTCTTAGTTTGCCCTACTGAACCATTTTCATTTATATATCATAGTGCTTAATCGTTTGATAGGATGAAATCAAATACTGAGCGTGATTCGAATATTTTCAATCAGACTGAAACAAAAACGACCCGATTGGTTTGACAATGTTGTAAAAATACCAATCATTAAATGAATAGATAAAATAATTTAAACAGAACCCTGTTACGTAGATTGTCAAATCAAACTGGCCGAGATCTTTGATGAAATTTGTCCCATGTCGCTTTCTGATTCTGGAATTTGAAAAACCAACAAAATCACTGCAAAGGCGTCGAAATTTCCTGAAAGTTGAGCTGTTTTCCTAAAAGTGCCTACGCTAATCTACATTTTGTTCAATGTCATTTGCAAATGCCAGTTTTTTTTTTTTTTTTTTTGCGAATTCGCAACGTCCTTCCGAGTGGCAAGTCGACAAACTGCTTATCAAACTGCTTGAAAAAAAATGTTTTGTTCATTCCGCCTCAGTCAAAGCTGAGAATGTTGTCTTTTCCTACAGCAGACTGCACCAGACGACGCTGCTTAAACTCGTACAATAAATTTGTAAAACTGCCGCGGCCAGCGAGTTTCGTCATTTTTATAAGCAAAAAATTAAATGAATGTACTCAAATTTGTGGAAGGGCGCTGCTGCTTTTGCGGTGTACAACTCGAGCGTTACAAAGTTGCGATAAAATCAAACAGGCTTATTGTATCCACTTTTGATGCGAGGGACAAGTTAAATTTCAATCAAAGCTAATAATCAAGTACAATCAAATGAAACGAGAACTAAGATATGAAAAAAAAATATCTCAACGGCCAGAACTAGCGAAACTCGAATTGTGCAATCTTGCCCGATATTTAATAATGAGAACTTAATTTATTCATTGAAGGCGTGATTGAGATTGGATGGTGGTGAAACCAAAAAATGCATTTGCTTCGAGGGCTTGAAGATCATCGTGTAAATATTGTGATTCATGATTTAAAATAAAATTGCGACGATGGCCAGGCTGCATTCGCGTGTTTGTACACATTATCTATGGGATATTCTAAATAAGCAAGTCCGATTTCAAGTACCACGTATTTGGACGAAACCAGAAAATCAAAAACTCATCTCATTTGTAACGCTAATAAAAATTTCTATTGCGATTTGTAAATATGACAACAATTTAGTCTGAGTCGCCATACAAAATTGCAAGTCGCGTGTTTCTACAGAGACCCTACATCCTGACTCAATCTTGTGCCTCGGTTTTACGTTTAGTCAATTTGCTTCGGTGTGATAGTGGTAAACTTAGTACAAACATTGTACCGTCGTCGTGGCAGATCTATAAACATGTTGAACATTCCCCCCAAAAAAGTTGTCTCTTTTGTTTTCTTTTGATAAATGATTCTCAAGATTACTGCTGCGATTCTGGCATTTCGGTTGCATTTGTAATGTAAAAATGTAACGAGGTATAAAAGTTGCGTGCGTGAATGCTGGTGTTTTGAAAAAAGAAACAAAAAAACAGAAAAAAAAAACTAGCGCGGCATCTATGTATGTACAGAATTTTTACTTCCACTTAGAATGGTAATACCGAGCATAAGGAAGTCGTATGAAGTGTTTTTTTCTTTTGTGAAAAATAAAACAAACATTCAAATTCTTGAAAAACGAGTTGTCCACGGCCTTTAACTGTACCTCGTTTTTTCATACACCATTCGAATTTTTTGGCTTATCAGTTCGATCTCTTTGCAAGGCGGGGGAACGCCGGCTGTTAAAACTTCTAGAATGTGGCTGAGACGGTCCAGCAGGTTGGGAACATCCGCGATGCAACTCAAATATTCCGTTACTGGTTTATTGATGGATGAAACGGCTGCTTGCAATTCGTTACGCAGCTCTTCCCATTTTGGTGTTGAGATGAGTCCAGTCATCGCTGCTACTTCCTGAATTTCATTGTGTTCAAATTTTATGATTAATGAACAAATTAATTAACTCGTGAGTTTTTTTTCAAATATAAAAACATATTTTTTCATAATAAGATTTCTCCTATCGATCATTTTAGATCATTATTGACCGATTTAAACTTTTATTATTTAATCAAAGATTTCAACGTACCTGAAGCTTAGGAAACTTTTCAGTGGGTGGCCAGTTCTCTCTGCAGGCAATGCACTCGCAGGTGAACGAATAACGCTTGTACAAATCTTGCTGTCTCGTAAGTTTTGAAGTCTTCCCACAATTCGCAACGTAATTGATGAAAAGCTGAAACAAAAGTTTATTCTTCAATTTAATTTTAACTTTCAAACGTCGGCTTAATGCAGCGTGAAAAACCGTGTCAAATACTCCAAATTACCTGCTCTCCCTTCTTGATAGGTAATATAGCGAAGATAAATTCGTACTTTCTGCGAATACTTTTAGCGACATTTGGATAACAACTGTGATTGAGTAAACTCAAGAAGGCCAAAACAGCAATTCCCATCCCCTTGTCAGCCTGATTGGAGTGTTCCCTAGCCTGAAATATTGAAACGCACGGAGCCTCAAATTAACAACTTATATTTTTATTTTTCAGATACCTACACAAAACCCATACATGTTGATGGTATCCAACATTCTCCAGAGCAGACTCCCGACGAGCACGACTTCTTTTTTCTTTCCAAGGTTTTGCAAATCTTCCATTTGGTCACCAAAAAAATTCGACTTTGTAACTAGTTGGTACAAGATTGTACATACAAAAGACAAATATTGTTCCTGCACTAAAAATGAAGTATCTTCTTTCTGGTTTTTAAAACCATTCAAACTCAGAATGGTTCGGAATTTCTTACTTTGAAATTTGTCATTTAAAAATCCTCTCGTTCTAGAATCTAAAAAGATCATTTTATCATTTCTTAACAAATTTCATGTTTCAATAAAATCTTTAAAAAAAATAATTGAGTCAATTTCCAGTTGATGAAAAAAAAATCAAAACAAAAATTTGTTTGTTGAACAAAATTCTACCTTGGCATCCATCAACCTCTTTAGCTAATGCAGCAAGTTTGTCAAAATCTTGAATTTCGTTCCAGGCCAGGATAATTAGTCTGAGCATGGTAATCTGTTTATTGGTCTTTTCGGGACTGTATAACCCAAGCAAGTGCGGTAAAACACAACATTCCACCTGATGAAATTGCTCCCAAGCCTGTTGTTTACAATCGTCCGAGCAATAAAGAACGTAAACGCATCGCTCGCAAGGGACGCAGTTCCACAGCGGCTCCAGACACTTCCAGCAGTAAGAGTACCGCTTGGAAGAGCTCAGGACCATGCAAAACGGTTCCTCTCGCGCCAGGATCTCCCCGGGTCTGATATCCCTGGCGGCCACCAAGTGACGCCCGAACTTTTTGCTGTGTCTTATCTCCACAGCCGCGGAAGCGACTGGCGCTTCGTCGTTCAGTTTTTTGTAATAAAAATTCGGAGCTAGATCTTTCACGTCGGTCTCCGTCGTTGGATTATGATCGAACTCTTTTTTGTAACTCAACTCAAGCTTCTCCCTTGTTTTTTGACGCTCTTCTTCGTTCTCAATTTTATCGATCCATCTTCGAGTCTCGTGGTACACTTTTTTAAACTCTACATTCCTCAGAGCTTTCAAACATTCGACTTTACGAAGCAAAACTTTCGATTTCATTGCATCGGGATAGCCGAAATTCAAACTCTTGTCGATCGTTTGGATACATTCCTCGTATTTTTCAATACGAAAAAGTACGGCAGATCTGAAACAATTTTTTTTATTGTAAATATTAATTGTTCCATTAGTATCTCGAAATTTTACACATTTTCAAAATGTTTGCAAATTGAATGAAATTTATCAAACATTTTTGAAATCATTTAAATTATTATATTATTATTATCAATATAAACATTTTTTATTGACTTTCATATTTTAGTGAATAAAAATATGTCTGACCTGTTAGCATACGCGATGGCCAACTCAGCAGAATCAACTGGTGCAAATGCAATACTTTTAGAGTACTTTTCAAGAGCCTGCAAGAATTGTTCGAAATTTTTACATCGCGAGTACAGCTGGTTACCATTGTCACGAAATTTCTTCGACTCTTCAGAGTTTTTCTGTTGCACCTCAACCTTCGGAGGCTGCTTGAACAGCTGAACCGCTACACCAATTCGTTGTTCGTTGGTCGTGCAACGCTTCATCTGCTCACGAAGTTCGTCCAGGGCGAACATCTCATTATCTTCTTTTAGCATAGTCCACTTTTTGGAGACTTCCCAAAAAGAAACAATTCAAATTGCAGCAAACTTATATTATTGTTCTAAACTTTTCTTATACCATTTATCATTCAAAATGTCTCTTTATGGCATTGAAAATTATGCATCGTCTTTGTAAGATGGGTTTTAAATAAGAAATGATGAATCAAAGAAAAAATGCAAGGAAAATTTTGAACGAATCTCACCCAAAGAGGAAAGTAAGTTTTGCAGATTTTCGATGAGCCTCCGGGAGTTTCTCGTAACAAAACTTTTGTGTTCTTAATTTAACACCCGGTGTCCCCACTTTGTATCAACTCGGTTCTATTTAGGTGAAAATTCATCCGTGGCGGTTGTTTTAAACATTCAGCCGAAAACTCTTTAAAAATTAAAGTTGAGAGGAAATAACTGGGGAAAAAATTAGGAGATGAAGGAAAATTGAAAATAAAAGTAAACAGCAAAACAACAAAACAATATTTAAAATTAAGTCCTTAAGCGGATTAAAAAAATGTTTGGTTTTTACGATTGCACTTTGTGGTTCCCTAAATCGTAGGCATCTGTGTTGATTTCAAATTTCTGTTTACGTTTCATTGACCGGCTTGGATTTCGAGTGTACCGATCGCGTATCTTCATTTATTTACCTATTGATTCACTGTAACGACTTAGAATTTCTTAATCTTGTACCTGAGGTCAGTCCGCAATGTTACTTCAAACAATAAGATTCGCGGTTACAAACAAAATATTGTCTTCTCTCCATGATTCTTAGGTAAATAAGGTAATTAAGATAAAAATTTTATTTTCAAGGACATTACAATGGGATGAATTAAAAATAACGACTGCAAGTTTCGTATAGACATTTTGAAATTTACTTCAATTTAATTTTCATTTATTCATACTTTTTTTCATTTGTTTGTTTATTTACTTTCTTACAGTTGTTTAATATTGCTTAGATTGTTTAACTTCTGTTTTGTTTATTGATTTATTATTGCTTTTATTAAATGTAATATTAAATTGTAATAAATAGATAATGAAATTCAATTAATGATGCACTAATTAAATGTACTATACTAATTTTCCTTTTGAAACTCGAAAATAAGTATTTTGATAACAATTTGGGAACAGAAAAAAAGAAGCTACAATTCTCTTTTTTTTATCAGTCGATTTGAGGGAAATCCAAGGAAAATTCAAAACCGACAAAGCTGACCGAAAAAAGGTCCCGTACCTGACTTTCGTGTAGGGGATCAAATATAAATCACAATATTTCATTCTGCTTCGCGTTAGTTTGAAACTTGAAGGAAATTCAGTTTGGCTGCAACCACCGGAGCTTACATGTAAGTACCTTTGCTGTGACACTTAATTACCATCTGATTACGAAAAAGATATTTGATAACTTTTATAATCTAAATTGCATCTTTACTGTCACATTTTTACATTGTTTTTATTTCGAATTCAAAATTGATTTGATAATTAGAAAATTGGCTAATTTTATATAAGAACGAAAACATTAAGAAAACTGAAGTATTTGTGCAACAAGTCCAAAGTGACCACGTGGAGGTGTCATTTATTTCATTGACAAGTTTCATTTTTGGTAATTTTGCGTACATTAAAATTAAAAAAAAAAAAAAACTTCGATAATGAGCTCTCAATCAAAAGATATGAACCTTGATACATGCTAACGACGACGAAATTGATTTCAGATAATTTTTCAAAAATGCCGCCGTCTTGCGATAAGAAAATCAAAAGGGAGAAGGAAAACAAAAACGTCAACTACACAGAGTAAGCATTGACATTTTTATTCAACAAGATTTCATTTCAACAGCCGTCAAACTTTTCATTTGAAATTTACTTTACGTATAACCTCAGGTTTAATTAGTGCAAAATTTATTTGCCAGCTTGATATTTAAATCCCAAATTTAATTTATAATAAAAGGTGTTGTTCTTTTGAAACTGTAACTTTTAACTGATGGAAACAATGATTGATTGCGTTTCTAGTTACATCTGCCACGGCTGCCATCGGAATTTCTACCTCAAAGCATCCTTCGACATGCACCAACGTGATGCTTTAAGTCTTCTCTGCATGAACAAAAGTTTGAACGCCACAGCTATAAAATCAAACACTAACAGATGATCAACGTTTTTTTGGAATTTTGTTATGTGATTAAAGTTTTTTTTTTTTTGTATAAAGAGATGAATGTCTCCTATTGCCATAAAGATAGGGAAAAATATTTTAACTACAAAACTACTTTACTGTATTAATAATTATAAAGTTATGAAATTAAGTCGACAATAAACAACTATAAAAGAAGATATAAGAAAAATTTCTTCTACCGTATACTTTTTTCAACAAAATAGTCTTGCAGCCGAAGTACCATTATATTATTTAAAACACGATGGCAAAATGTTGTCAAGGATAAAGAAATACAATGCGCAATTCACGCGATCTCTTTATATCAACAAACAATCAATTTTCAGTACAATATATACATATATTTATCGATAATAAATATCAAGAGCTGAGTCATTCTGAAGGAACAAGGAAAACGTTACCTGAGAAATGAAACAGAGCGAAACTGGTAACTAAGTAATTAAGGTAACGAAAAATATTTCTTATCCCCAATAGTTTTCACCGTCGGTGTGATCCTCATGAGAATCTCGGTAATATTCTTAACTAACTGATCGGGGGTCAAGCGCGTCTTCTTTCTGAATTTCAACAGGAGTTCCGCCGAGGTGATCGGTTTGCGCTGCAGATATCTTCTTACAGCGCTTTCAGTGAGCACCGGGTCGCCCGATCCTGGCGCACTTAAACTGGGCCCGGGGCTGGAATAATCCACCTTCATACGCTTCACCTGCTCGGCGCTTGCAGCGTCCATTTTTCTTTTGATAGTCGCGCCGGCGGACTGGACGTTGTCCTTGGCTGGCTCGTCTGAGTCTGATCCGGAGTCGCTCGAGTCGTTCTTCTGTTTCGGTTTCTGACTCTTCGCCTTCTTCTCTGCCTTGTCCTTGTCGGCGTCCGATGCCTCCTCCTCTTCGTCCTCGCCCTTGTTCTCTTGCTCCTCCGCGTCTTCGTCGTCGGAAACCAACTGCTTCCTCAGGGCATCTTCCTCAGCGACCGACTTGATCTCGCTCTTCTGTTCAATATCGGACTCGGACGACGAATCTGAAATATACTCCCGTTCGCGACCCTCCTCGTCGCCGTCATCGCTCTCCTCAAAAGCCTCGGCATCGGAATCGTGTTTCTTTTTCTTCTTCGGAGGCGCTCCCTTTTTCTTTTTCTTGCCCCCCTCGTCGTCGCTCGACTTCTTTTTCACGCTCTCGCTAGCGCTGTCTGAATCGTCCTCGTCGCTGTCCATCCAGTCGTCGATCTCGGAGATCTTGAAATCCTTCTCCTTCTTTGCTTTGCTCTTGCTCTTCTCCTCGAGTTCGACCTCCTCTTCCTCGTTCTCATTGCGGGCCTTCTTCCTAGCCATCAGGTTGAAGTAATTGTACACGTCGTTACGTCGACTGAACTCCTTCTCGGCTTCGTCGGCGTTCAAGGCTTTGTACCTCTGAATTGGGGTGAAATTGTACCACTCCTTAAGTGGGTATGCTTCGATTATCCCATCTCCAGGGGTTACAAAGACGTAATAGGAACAGTTCTCGTTTATACCACCGTCTCGAGTGCCTTTGAACTTCTTGTTGGTTTTTCCGCACTGAAAAATTTGTCAATTTTAAAGTTTGCTTTTTATGATGACATTCTTAATAATATATAAAAATAAATCTTTTTCTGTAAAATGAAAAAATTTTCGCACCTAACGTTATCTCTGAAATAGATAATAAATTGATCTATTCAATTTTAAAAGAACAATTAGTGATTTAATCAACTTAACTACATTTGTAGAACAATAATATAATATTTGTTTCAAACAAGTTTCTGACAATTCTTTGCAATAATTACACAATTTCATTTCATTTCGAATACTATCCTGAAGTCTCCTTTGAATAATAATTTGTTTAATTAATAAATTCGTTTTACTTTTAAGATCCAAGGTTGATTCTCAACGTTATATTTCTTGCTTGAACCAGCATATTTTCTGCGTCTCGCTTCGGCTCCAAATTCGGAACCTGCACCAAACTTTGGCATGTCGTCATCAGCCCCCTTGTATTCGGCTGAATTATCTTCTCGTTGCATTTTAACGTTAGCCCATTTTGTAAAGTCGACGTTCAAGTTTCCGTTAAACCTCATAGCGCTGAGACTTTTGTGACGACTCCTTGGCAAACGTACACTAAACTCCTGTTCCACAGGCTTCCCTGCCTGAGCTTGAGGTGGATTCATATTGTTTTTTATTCGTTCCTTAGAATTAAATATATATCTGTAAAATAAGTAAACATGATTATTCAGGAAAAACAACAATAAAAAAAGTTTTTATCATTAGACATTATTATGAAAATAGATTATTGTTTCTGTTGTTTTTCTAAAACATATGTTTTTGTTTTTTTCTTTTTAATTATTATTTATTATCCCTTTTAAAAAAACGTTGGTGACACACTGAAGTTAGTTCATATCTGTCAAAAAAGGGTAGATAGATAAATCGTTG
>JAAMPD010000531.1:47324-74942 GCA_025266255.1 Trissolcus basalis | reverse complement strand
AGTCTATCGTTAGTATTTTTTTTTTTTGTATAATTTTTTTTCCCTACCTTCTCATTTCAGCCTGTTGTCTTTTAGCTTGCAAGAGTTTGATGTCCAAGTCATGTGGTTGACTTCGAGAAGATGTCATCCTGTTGATCGCTCCCATATCTCCGTTCTCCATAAGATGTTCATAGGTCTGCTTCAATTTAATGGAACCGCTGCGAACACTTCTTCGAATCGACCTGGTGAAAGATCTAATATCAATTATATTGGATGTAATAGTTGACAACCTATCTCCATGTTTCTGCTTATCAATTTCTCATCGGTTACTTTTTCTGATCGATCCTGAGCTGCTTGGTGCTGCTGACTGTTCCTTGTGGTTTGATCAATCCTTTACCAGGAACCGGAATCATCGCAGAATCCCCCAACAGAAGTCTTTGATTATTTGAATCACTGAAAGAAAAGAACAAAACAATTTTTAGTACCAAATTTATAATATTTTTATATTTGTGATAAATTTTAGAAATTTTACTTGATGATATAGTTGATAGCTGCTTTTCTCAAACTAATAGCTACGGTTCGAACTTTCGGTGGATTGTTCAGAATTTTAACCGGCCGATGTTTTCTGTACACCATTTTTGAATCGAATGTCTCGTTGAATCTTCTGGCACAACCGTTCTCATCTTCCTCGACTTCGAATACGAATTGCCTCATGAAACTTTCTCTTACCTAATGAAAAACAAAACCAAAAACACACAGTTATCAATTTTTTTTGTTTGTCACTAGTTTTTTATTTGTATTAACAATAAAAATTCATTATAAGTACCTTAGGTAAATTGAAGTCTGAGGGAACTTTGTGCAAACAAGTCATCTGCGGACTATCTGGGAATTTTTCAAAAATTCTAAGTCTGAAAGGCAACGTTTCCTTGATCTCGGCACTTTGTTCTCGAAATTTGAGTTGTTTCAGTTTTTTGATGTCTTCGTCGAGTTCAAGATTGTCCAAAATAACAGCGACGAACAAGCTCAACACAATCTGCAAACCAAAACCAAGTCAACCAATAATGTTGGTTGATTTCAATGAATTTTTTAATTAAGGTCATGAAAGTTTACCAAGGTAACAAAAAGATGGTAACAAATAAAATAAATCGCCACAAAAGGAGCCATCGTTTCGTGAGTCCTCAGCATCGTCTCGTCCATGACTTCCACCCAAGCTTCTTGGGTTAAGATTTGAAACATAGACATGAACGCCTGAAACAGAAGACAACTTGAACTCTCGAAAGAAAATCTCGTCTTTTCATATTTTTAAGTGAATTTAATCCAATTTGCTCGTACTCACCTCAGGAAACGTTTCGAATTTGGTGAAATCACAAAGAAAGCAGAAAAGCTGCATCGAAATACTCGACGAGATCACCAACAAACACATGGTGAAAATAATCAAACTCCCAAGTTTCTTCCCTGGACCGAAAATTTTGTAGACAAAATCCTCCAACATGGGGGAAGCTTTTATGAGTCTCACAACTCTCAACACCTAAACAAAAACGGACATTAGAAAATGTCAATGATCTTTACACACTCCCAATGTTTCGTAATTGTATCATCTCTACACGGAAACAAAATCAAGTGATTCTCAGTTAAGGTGTTCACGTTTATATGCTTAACTCTTAATATAAAAAGAAAACCATGAAACTTAAGTTATCATCACTCAAAAATGAACAGAAAATCCCTTTAATTAACGAACGAATATTTGGTTCCAAGCGATTTTAAGATTGCTTTAAGTAAATATTACTTGGTTTCTTTTCATCGTATTCTATAATTCCAACTACTTTAACGCAAAATGAATTGACTGATTTTTCCTTAACTATATTTTAAAGAAGCGAATCGCTTGATTTTTTTTCCGTGTAAACGTACTTGAAAATACGTAAAACCCGAAAGATAGAAAACAGGTATGATGTGGACAGTCGTTCCTATTGCAAGTAACAACTCGAACTTGTGTATGGAGTGCTTGTAGTAGCTTCGAAATCCAAGACACCAGATTTTGAACAACGTCTCAAGGTCGAGAAATATGGTGAAGGCGACCTCGACATAGTAGTAATGACTATAGTACAGAACTTGGCTTCGTTGGTCGTCATTGAAATTCATAGTTGCGGTAGTGATTCCGTTCGCTAGGATGGCAATCATCACGACCATCCTGAACTGGGGAGAGCGCAAGATTGCGTGACACAAAGGCGAAGCTGGACCGCCGTGTTTGTTCTCGTCCACTGTTATCAGTTTCCATCCGTTGTCATCTCCAATTAAAATCTGAAAATAAAACCTGTCACTTATTCTGCTTCCAAATCAAAATACAAAAATAATTAAAACAAAGTGTGTGATCTAGGGTCGACCGGGGTAATTGTGACCCATGGGGTAAAATGTGACACCTTGTGTTTTTCATTAAAAACCTTGAAATTTTGCATATTTTGTTTTGCATACGTGTTCAGTGACAATAATTTATAAAAACAATTCGAATCACGCACTGAAGAAAATGCTATCTTGAATCAAGTATATTTAACTTGAATGAAGTAGAAAATATTCTCACATATATTTCAGAATATAGATACTTGATTGAGGTAAAATTCGATTGATTCAATCTAAAAAAAGTTTTAAAAAAGTAAAAATATACTTGTGATTTTTTCTTGTGATGTTTCTGTTTTTTTACTTGTGATTGATTCAAGTGAAATATACTTAATTTAAGTAAATTTTTTCAAGTATATTATATACTTGATATCAGTGAGTATTTTTTTCAGTGCGTAAAGTTGTAATATTAATAATGTTATTTGAATTGTCACAATTGTCCCGAAGTGTCACTCTTACCACTGTCACTCTAATTTTTACAAGAAAAAAAGTGTCTTTTCATTTTTCACCTGAGAAGCCGAGCTGTTATTGATATGACCGCGTACACCCCACATCTGCTGGAACTGCACTCGAATTTCGTTGAACGTTTCTGTGATAACGGCGATGAAGACGTTTTTCACCAGCCAAGCGAGGAAGAATATCATCGTGCTGAAATAAAGTATCGCCCTCCAGGCTGGCAGGCTGTCGATTGCACGATACATTATGAACACCCAGCCCTCTTGCGATGCAGCTTGATAAACCGTAAAGATACTAGTGGCTGTGGACACATTTTGCACGTGGAATATTTTTTATCGTGAATTCATAAAGAATGATTTGGTAATCAATGTTTTTGTTCAGTACAAACCAAATTCGTCGAAGCCGTTGAACCCCATGATGTATTTGGACATCTCTAATTTCATGCACTTCATCCCATCAGGACACTGGTATCCTGATTTTGGATCGGTGGAACAAAAAGTGTCAGGGATAGCTAGACTATTGATAGTTACGTAATTCGGATTCGTTGTGTTTAATACGCAGTGATTTTTCAGTTCGCCGAAAAATTGCACCCCCAAAAGGCCGTACAACGACATGAAGAAAAGAAAAAAGAGGGTCACATTGTAAATCTGTTGACTCGATCGTCTGGAATTGAAAATTAAAAAAATATAAATTACAATTATTTCTCAATTATTCAATTGGTTGTAAATTAATTTGGATGTCTTTTCGTAATCATTTTAGGCTTTGTTCTTCTTTCTTACTTGAAAATTTGGTTGATTCTCGCTTTTGGCATGGAAAATTTCAAAAACACCCGCAGAAATCTTATCACTATCAATGGTCTGGGACATCTTAAGATCGAGGCGTAACTGAAGTTTACAAGAAGACCGAACATTTCGAATGTCTGTAAAATGATTGATATCCATATAAATAACACCATTATTGCATCGAATTGGCACCAGTGGTCTTTCAAATAAGACTTGTCTCTCTGCAAACAAACAAGAATTTTATTTAATTTAATCAAAAACTTATTCAATTGAGGAAAATGTTGCTTTCAAATTATTAAAAGTAAATATTGGAGAATTAAACTTACCTTCATCACACCTCGGATGTGCATTTTGGCAAACATTTCAGCGGTAAATAAAAAGGCTACAAAAAGGTCCGAAAAGAAGGTGACATATTGCAGGGGTGGAACTTTTTCAAATGTTTTTGGCGTGTTTAGGCACACTGATGCTAGAGAGACCAGCGCACAGGATCTCATGAGTCTTCGTACCCACGTCTGAAATAATTGATAAAATTAACAAACGTATAAATGATAAGTCAACGAATAAATAATTTGATATTAATTTAAATATTTATTCCCTTGATATTAGAAACATTTTTATGTTTGAAATTGCGAATTACCTTATTGACCCATTCGATATCGGCACTCTCATTGAGACACTCCTCTGGCCCATAATCGGCCAGCACCGGCTCTCCTTTTAGACTTTGTTTCCGACCCAACATTGTGAATCCAATTCAACTCATGTGCGATGAGCAGTTGTCAGATCTAAGATTGTACCAAAATGTCAATTTAAGAAGAAAATGAAACCTTTTTAATTTTATTGAAGATCTTTATTTGATCGAGCAAATTTGATTTTTATACGTGTTTGTTGTAATTGTTGTTTTTATTTACACGCAATTTTTTTTCTTCTAAATTTTCTTGTATATGAAACATGACTGTGACAACTTAGCCCTCACCATTTCGAATTCGCGTTGCCAGCTCGAACCAAGTGTCCACTCGTGTCAAAATGCTGCCATCGCTTTTGAATATAATTGCTAACAAACTGAAAAGACTTGAACTGGTACAAACATTTGTGTAACAATGTGTCTGATGGTAAACAATATTTGACACGGGAGTGCAGAAAGTGGTATGAACCATCTGTGACGTACGGAGCATGTGCAGCATCCTATATTTCTCCCTTCACAATAAGATCAATATTTCAAAGACCCGAATATGATCTCACAATTTATCACACGATTTAGTTACAAATGCTCGGCTATAATTTCATTCACATTCATTATAATTACAAATCAACCTTCATTGATCCGAACAAATATTTTGATACAATTATTTAAATCATTTTATAATATGATACATATTGAGATGTCAAATAAATAGAATCAGTTTTGATGATCATTTTGCAAATGTTTTTATTTCATAAATAATCACAAGTGTTACAACAAATAAATTAATTGTACTATAATAAGTAACTAACAATTTAAAATATCAAGTTGTTAGAGTAGTTTTTAGAATGTAATCGTGATATCTCTGTTCAGCTTCTTCACTTTCCCGCTCAAGTCTTTTCAGCCTAGTTTTTGCGTCCAAAAGGATGTCTTCGGTGGAACTTCCTTCGCTCATAAAAGTACCCATAAGTTTGGATGTTACAGGAACCACTGTTGCTCTGACCAGTTGAGCCTGCTCCAATTGTCTAGAGAGCTCCACAGCTCGATGAGTCAACTGACTGATTCGCAACTGTTGCTCGTGCACCAGGCTAGACAAATCCTCTTTTTCTCGTTGCAACAGTTCCTTTTCGTTCCAATCTTCTAAACTAGATCCTTCCGTTTGCACTTGGGCGTCCCTTGTTTCATGATTCGTTTTCGACTCGCCGTTCTGGCCTCGCTTGATTCTCGTCAACTCGTTCTGAAGGCGCTGCAGATTCTCTTCAAATTGTTTGTAGTTACTCCTTTCCATCTCCAATCTAAAATCAAATCAAAAATATGTTTGTCTGTTGTTTTCAATGACCTATATAATTCACTTAAAACATTCATTTTTACCGATTCATTTCTCTTGTCAAAAACTCTTCCTTGTGCACAAGTTGTAACTTTTTCTGATGGTTACGTTCCTCTTCAATTCTCTGTTCTTCAGCAAAATGTTTTCTTTTGGCGTTCAGAGAATTCATCAAAGTCTGAAATTCAAAGTCATAAAAATGAAACAAATCTTTCACGAAAAACAATGAAACGAAATAAACAACTGAATCAACCTGTGCCTGGTCCATCTTTTCCTGCAGCAAAACCAGCTGCTGTTCAGTGACCTGTGCCTGATTCTTCAGTTTCTCTGACTTCTTTCTCAGATCCTGATCGAACTCTTCCTTCTGTTTCATCAGTTTTTTCTTCACATGAATCAGATGTTTGCACCTTTCACATTTATCAATTTCCTCAGTCTGAGTAGCCTTGTCTTTGCTGTTTATTGTAATCTTTTCATTTTCATAGGAACACCATTTCAGACACTGCAACAGGCAGATCAGCAACGACTCGTCTCTCTTTGCGTAAGTTGATAAGATGAAATGGCCCAAAGAGTCCTGCGGGTTGATCCCCAAGGACTCCAGGACGTGATGTAAATAATCATTCTGCAACTTCACGTCGGTCTCGGCGTTGTTGCTTGGTGGACGTGTCAAAATTTGATCGAAGTAGGCCGGCAGGGGAGCCTCGCTTGTGAACACAGATAAAGTGTAGGCGAAATTCGTCTTCAACAAGTATTCACCAATTAGTAAATCGTAAACGTATTGTTTTGCCGACCTTGCCTGAGTCTGGCTTAGGGTTAAATCTTTACTTTTCAAAGCATCGATCAAATTCTGACGGAGTTGCGTGCGAATGCTCGATATCACGCCGCATCTGTCAAACCTGCAATAAATAATTAAAAAGATACAAAAATATACATGAAAATAAATATCAAAGTGACTTTGAGCATTTTATTATTGTTATTATAGTTTAATCAACAATCAACTTAATTATTCGTAAGAATTTTTTATATTTTTTTGTCTTATTATTCAAAGAATCTTAAAAATTTTGTGTTTGCAAAACATCATAACTGCAATCGCGAAACAAAGAGAATAAAAATAGTTTGATTAGCACTAACCAATTATAAATCGTCGAGCGATTAATATCGTTGGCCATGGCGCATTATTCAATTATTTATTGTTATTCATTCAAAAATGAACAGTCTTTTTCAACTCCGATGTCAAAGTGTTTTGTGTTTGTTTACAACTGTGAAATCAGCAACAGATTCGCGTCTCGCGTTTCGTGACTTGCGCCCAACTTCACGTCGTTCATAGTGAGTTGTAAATATTGTCTAGGAAAGATGATTAACCTCAAAGAAAAGGTTGATTTAAATGGTTTTACGTTGATTATTCCTTCGGTTGCGGTAGGAAACGTGGGTCAACTTGCCGTTGACCTTGTGATATCAAGCTCAGGTCTCCGCAGGATCGGCAGTGTCTTAAATTCAGCCTTCATTCCGGTCGTTGGACCCGACCCGTATAACCAAACATCCGATGACATTTGCACTACCGTCGATGTTTATGTTGATGAACAAACAAAAATTGTTCTTTTTCAAATAAGATCAATGCTGACGAAAAAACCTCAAGATTTTTTCAAGGAGCTGTGTTGTTTTGTTAAAGAAAACAAAATTAGCAAGGTATAATATTTGAATTTTTATTTCTTCTGTCATTTCTTTTTTATTCGTTTATTTTCTTTACTGTTTACATGAAATGCAAGCGTTCAAATTGTTAATTAAATCAAATGTAAAGTTTAATTTAATTGATTAAATTAAACATTTTAATTTTTGTAGGTTGTGATCTTAACGAGTAGTTATGACCAAGAAAAACGAGATGAACAAATCCGGACGACTCCCCTGCGATATGTTCCAACAGAAAAAATAAAATCGGAGCACGAGAAGTTTTTCGAAACCAAATCATGGCTGCGATTCGAAAACAAAGTCGTGGACTTTGTTCAGGATTCCAAACTGCAGATTCCCGGCGGTGGTTTTGCAACCGACCTGTTAGAAACTTTGGAAAGCGAAGATATTGGTTGTATCATCCTGGTTAAATTCTGCTCCGAAGGTGACAACATTCCCGACGCGCTGAATTTGCTTGGATACCTGAACGATTTTGTCCCGGTGGTTCCCACGGAAAAAGGATCGTTGAAAGTTCAGTACCCTTTCTCTTGGAAGTACCTGTTTGGCAACTCGCCACCAGTTGAAATTTATTGAAAATCAAAACAAACAAAGCCGTGACAATTTGGAAAATTTTTTATCTTTTTGATGAAAAATTTATTTCTACTTTATGATACAAAAGTCTGTTCGCGATGCAACTGTACAATGAGTGTGGTATTAAATTAAATAAAAAAGTTAACAAGAAACAACGATGACAGGGCGTTTTGTTTGAGATTGATCTCGATTTTTATAAATTTTTTTTTCAGTTTTTGTTGTTAAGAATTTGCTTATGCGAGCAGTTTAGATTTCGCGGTGTAGGCGAAGTAGTAAATAGCTCCAGCGAGCACTGTGGCGAGGAACTCAGAGTTGATCCATGGTCCGGTGAAGATACCGTTGTTTTGTACTGGGATCACAAGAAGAGGCTCGATGTGGCTCGCATCTTCACCGTTTCTGTGAGCTTTGCGAATAGCAGCGTAACTTTCTTCGTCAAAGACTTTGACGTCAATCACTCCGCTGCGTACCTTTTTGGTCTCTTCAGTCCATGAGATCTAAATCAGATGAAAAACAGATTATTTATATTTATTTACACTTATTATACCTATAAAGATATAAATATTTATGAATATTTATTGTTCAAAGTATAAAATATGATTTAAAAATAGATCTTAATACTTTCATTTTCATGAGCTTGAATAAAAAAGGTTAAAAAAATTATAGAAATAATTTCTGGTATATAAGAAAAGTTCGAATAATTTGTTGACAAATAAATTTAGATTTGAATAAAGTATGTCAGGTAATATTTTAGAATACTAAATTATTTAATAGATTTTTTAAATTATTGCACTGTCTATTGGCACAAAACCTAAACAAGAAACTGGAAAATTGATTAAACTTTACATACCTGATAGTTTTCAAACAAATTGTCCTTTCTGTCCCAGTTGTTGAGTTTGATAGCTGGCATAGATCTGCCTTCAACTTCAGCATAAAGGGTTGGTTTGTACTGAGGATCATTTTTGCATGTGACTTGGAACTGCACAAGGAAGGCAACTCGAGTCAAAACAGTCGCATCCTGAGTGATGTACTGGACAGTCGACACACTCGGAGACTCACAGCTTTTCGCCTCTACCAGAGCACCGGCGAGAACCGCCAGAGATATAACGATCAAGGTTTTCATCACTGAAAAAAACAATATTGTTAGAAGTTTGTTTACTTAAGAAAGTTGAAATGTTAGTGACATTTATTTGAATACAAATTAACTTACTTGAAACTTGTGTTTACGGATCAGCTGCAAGTTCTTGAGTGGTCGTTGGTTTCTTCACACGCCAGACTGCTGTGTTGTGCTACGTGTAATGCGCCGCCACGACGTCAAACCGACAGAAACACGTTGCAAGACCATTAAGATAAAGTTTCGAGATGTCAGTAGGTTAGACTTCTCGAAACTCACTGTAGATGGCGCTGAGATTTAAGAGAAAAAAAAATTGAGAAGTTTAATATTTTCAATCAATGTTGATTTGATTAAATTATTTTATTATTAAAAAATGAAATTGTAATCGAATTATTGTTTGTTTTTTTTCTTTTTTTTTCTCTTTTTTTATAGGTAAAATGTCGGCAAAACAATAAGAATATTAAAATGTTTGATACACAAATAGAAACTTTTTGAAGTTTTGGAAGTAAATACAAACAGGTTGTAAAAAAGAATCATTCTTTATTTACATGAAAAAATAACATCAAACAGGATGTTCATACAAGTTGATTGATTTGTCTTCAGAAACAGAAACCAACGTTCCATTCTTTTCAGTGTGATACTTCACAGCCCAAACCTGAAAGAAATTAATACAAATAAGAATAACAACAAAAATTAACGTTATTAGAATATGAAACCAAATTATAAAATGATTTAATTTTTGTCACCTGGTCTGCATGCTCATTGAAAGTATGCAAGTTTTGGCGTTGAGCAAGGTCCCAAACTTTGACAGTGTGATCGGAACTACTGGACGCAAACCTTTGTCCGTCAGGAGCAAAGTCCACACCCAAAACCCAAGAAGCATGACCAGACATCGTTCCCACCACACTAGCATCTTTTCTGAAACAAAAATAATTTTTCAAACCTAGTTCATTTACATGTAAAAACAGTAAATTCAATTTGAAAACAATTCCTATTTGCTTACAAAACATCGTATAACTTCATGTGCCCGTCATCCGAGCCTGTGAGTAGTAACTGAGAGTTCGGGGAAAAGCACAGAGATCTGATAGGCATAGCGTGACCTAAATGTAAATGCAAATTATAAAATGATTCATCTTATACTTGATTATATTGATAATATATCTCGATTCGAATCCCTTTAGTAATCTTAAATTGTTCGTGACCTTTGAACGGTCTTTAAATGGCCTTCACTTAGATTGAGTTTTACAAAAGTATTTTTCGTTTTTGCAACAGACGAAATAGTAATTGAAATCTCACCCTCTAAAGTACTCAATACTTTTCCCTGTGCAACATCAAAGATATTGATAATCCCGTCGAGAGCTCCACTAGCAATATATTTCCCGTCTGGACTCTGAAATTAAAATGTCAAGTTATTATTCATTCAAAAGATAAATCACAGTTTCGAAGGTTTTTTCTTTTACTAACATAAGCAACACTCAAGGTGAACTTTCCGCCTCTCGTATCAAGGGTTTGTTCCTGTTTACCACTTTCCACCCCATACATGTGGATCTTTCCAGCATGACCACCAGAAACGATATACTTGTCGTCTGGTGAAAATACAATAGTCCAGATGTCGATCGGGCCAAGTTCAATATTTGACGTCCTTTCGCCAGATTCCAAATCGTATATCTTTAAACTAGACCCCAAAGAACTCGAGGCAAATTCTGCAAATTGAAAATTGATATCAAATTATTGTTATGATTTCATTCACGTTCTTGTTTTTGTTTTGGCTTTGTTTTTTAATACTGCATTTTGATCTCCCCCAAAACTTACTTGTGCCATCTGAACTAACGGCAATGGAAACAACGCCTAGAGCGAAACCAGTCAAACTATGTTTGTGTTTCAAACTCTGTTCGGAATATTCCCAAACTTTGACAGTGTCATCCACAGAACCTGTGATCACATATTCTTTTGTTTCATCCTCATTTGACCTTAATGAGTCCCTGAAATGTAAACGTATCGCAGATGAATAAATAACAGACAAGTTGAGTTGGTAAAATATACCGTTTGTAAACAACACTGATCAATGAGTACATAATTTGAAATACAACATTATTTACCTTGAATCTTCATTGTGATCTTCGTTTTGAGTTTCCTCTTTCTTTTTTTTGATACAACTCCATGCACAAGTCCAAATTGAGTCTTCGTGGGCATTCTCAGTTTTGTGTATCAATGAATACTGAAAGAAACAATTACTTTTGTATTTTATATTTAAATGCAAAGTTAAATTAGGTTATGTTGGTATGTTTCAAGATCAAAACAATGAATTATTTGTTTAACTGTGACAATGACATTTAAAACAATAAATTATAATGTTAAAGTTGCAAATAATGAGTTTTTTTAATGTTATATTACATTAGTTTACTCACCATTTTAATTTATCTGAAATCTGAAATGATTGCCGGTATTTTCGTTGACAAGTTTTTTGCATCAAGTTTACCTTTTGAAAATCACCGACTCGAGTGTTATTTTCTAATAAAACGTAATGTACACTTAATTTTTATCACACGACAATCTTAAACTGAAATTCTTTATTTATTTTTGGTTTTTCTCTAATTCTAATGTTTACACGCCCGGATCAAAACAACAGTCTGTGTACTAAAACTATTTTTAGGTTAGAATTTTTTTATGAACATTCAATTTTATTTAGATTTGTTTATTTTGTGAATTCATTTTTGTTTAATTGATTTTTTGAGATTGTGTAGTTTTTTTTTTTTGCAAATAGTATGTTTTTATTTAAACGAAATGTTTATTGAAATGAAATTACCAACTGAGCTGAAACGAACTATTTGAAAAACGCGCGAAATTCAAACGAGAATAATTTGATTTCAACAAAGTACGAGCACTGGTATTTTTCATTAAAAATTCTATTTATTCAAATTTTCTAAAACATATGTACAAGTTTGTCAGTAGATCTACAATTGTCAATATCAATTTCGATGTTTTTTAACAAGCCTTTCTATGTTGTTTTTGTATTTTTTTTTTATTTATTTTATTTTCATCATTAGAATCATGTGAACAAATAGATACAACATTAGGTCATTCATTTTGATTCATTTTGAAAACGACGCACACTTGCAGCAAAGCGATAGCAAAAAATGCAGCTCGAACATTCTTTTTATAATTTATTTTTATAAACGTTCTCATTTTGTTTTGTTTATTTTGAATTTCGTCTTTTATCATCTTCTTGTATGTTCTTCATTTTGTTTTGGTTTAATTAAAATAGATTATTCAGAAAAAACTTGAAAGTTGTTTGTATAAACGATGTCGATTCCCTTTGGCTTATTCCTTTTGCATGTTGCGTGTTAACCAAAACGTCAGAACATCTTTTTTTTTTATTTTTACATTCGATAAGCGTTTTGGTTGATAGAGAAAATAGAGTATACGTGAACTATGGATTGAAAGATGTAAGATATTTACAATTTCGATTGATAAAAAATAGTACAATTCGTCTATGCCGAAGACAAAAGTCGGCGGAAATTGGATTGCGAAGTATAAATGTTGATCCAGTGTATCGCCTGATGATCGTTTCGGAGGGTTCGATATGAGCTCGCAGATTGACTCTGTGCATGGGTTCGGGATACACCGTACCAAAATTGAGACATTCAAATCCATATCACCACTAGCCTTATGATGAGTTTTCGCGTATTTACAAAATTTCACAAATATTCTCGTGGTCGCGGCGGCGGTTTCTTCCTCTCGTAGCGGTCCGGCCGCTCGGGCTGGTCCGAGGGCTGCGCCGTCTCGCTCGGCTCCGTCGGACTCACAGGCTGAGATGCAATCGGGGCGAGGGGCGCCGCGCCCTTGTTGCGCGACTTGCTCCTTCGTTTGCGCAGCAACAGCGGGCCCACGCTCTCGTCCTTCGCCGTTGAAGTTTGTCCCAGTCTTTCTTGAATTTCTTTAGCATCTCTAGTTGAGCTTTTGCATTCTGAAGAACTGCTAGTGGTCAATCGGTCTGTACTTTTTTCTTCCGCTCGATCAGTGCCGGGATGATGGTGATGGTGATGATGATGGTGATGATAATGGTGCGGCGACTCGCACTGTTCGTGGCTCTTCGCCCCAGCTTGTTCTCTACGAAAAAAATCCCAAAATCAAAACTGCATTCCTTCATTCATACCGGAAAAAAGGATGAAGTTTCCATGTCTGAATTAATGACCGGATTCAAACAAGTATCATTTTGCCTGATTTTGTAAAACCTCATTGGAGAGCTGCTCTGATTCAATTTCATTAATTTTGTTTTATCATCCAATAGAATTTGATTGTATGCAATTTTAAACGACGATGTTTTATAAATGTTTGTAAAGTGAAATTTTATATCAGATAATTAAGCCTCATTAAAACTAACGATGCTTAAGATTCTAATTGAATAAAGTTGCACTGAATAATTTAAAAATAGACCTACTTATTTCGCAGACACGGTCACTTGAATAAATGATGCCCGATGATATCTGATCAGACATGGAACATCTTGTTTTTTCCCCCCAGGACATTGTTGTATATTTGTATACTTACTCGCTTCTTAAACTTGTTGATTTCTGTTGGGTGACTCCACTTGCAGCCTCTTGGATGCTACAGCTACTCGGGAAGGGAGGCACTTGAGAGGATGATAATCCCTGATGTGAAGCAGCATTGGTTGGAGTTTGAGGCGTCGACCTTTGCTCGTGCTGAGTTGCAAGTCGAGTCACCAATGTCTGCAGCATGTCCTCGATCTTTGCCAGCCTTTGGTTCACTCGCTGAACCTCGAGCTTGAGGTCGACCTTGACTTCGAGCACGGCCGCGAGGATCTCACGGTCGTGGCTCGGCTGAGTTATCAGACCGCCGTCGTAGCTGTCCATCTTCCTCAGCTGAAGCTCCTTCGACTCCAGGTTGAGCGTCTGTTTGGAATCGGTGTCGACGCTCTCGTGGATCGAACTTCCCAGCTTGCCGAGCTTCGGGAAAACTTTGTTCGTTCCGCCACCGCTGCTTGCCCCACGAGACTCGCGGGTGCTCAAACTCCGCTTGATGTTGTCGCTGCCAGTACCCTGATCGCTTGTCGAATCCAAACTCGTACTTCCTACAAATCGTGACAATGTGTTTCAGTACTTGAACACTCCTTCTGTTTCACACTCAAAACAACAAGTAAAATCAATTCTTACTTTTTAATTCAAATTATATATTCAGTTTTTTATTGAATTTTTTTTGAATTATATTCTCGTGTACTTGTAAAGTCAAAATTGTATCCTTCAAACGATAATTTGTTACATTAATTTCTTCATTTTGTATGATGACTAATTCTGTTATAAATTGTCAACCTCAGACTAATTAATCTCGCAATATCACCTTTAAAATGATTCTATGCTCGCAGGATAGAAACACGTTTTTCCTGGCAAATCAAAATTAAAAAATTAATTTGGCAAAGTATGTAAAAGTTTCAACAAACTCGAATTCGAGAACTTTGATTTCAAACTATTGTTAAAATTTACGTCTTTTATGTCTATACATCTCATTTTTGTCCCCATTTTTAAATTAAAATAAATTAAATAATCAATGTTACCGAAAACTTGGCTGTAGACATATAGTTGTTTTAGTAGAATTATGGAAAATTATAAAAATATCTCAGTTTCACAAAGTTGCATATCCTATCATGAAAAATTAATTGGTTTTGATGAAATATTTAAAAATTTTTCATTATTTTTTACAATTTGGATTAAATTTAAAATAGTTACCCAAAAGTCGTCCCCACTTGCTGGCTTTAGGTCGCGGAACGTTTTCGTCCGTAGCCGAGGAGACCTTGCGAGTCTGCGAGCTCTCGCTGTCCTTGCCATCCTTGCTGTCTCCTTTTTCAACGTCAGCTGTGTGTCGCTCCCGACGAAATCTGATTTATGGAACAATAACAACCAATTAATATTTGTCTCGCGTTCAATCAGCAATTTGATTTGGACTAAGTAATTTAGCATAACTTATTCGTTACATTCTTTTATTCAGATTTACTTTTATTTTGAATCTTTACAATTAGATTGAAAAAACAAAATTCAAGAAAGTACAAGAAAACTCGTTAGAGACTGATATACAAAAGCACAATTGATGTCAAGCAATCTACACTGATGAGCCTACAAGTTTTCAACGCAACAGAAGCAATTTATTTATAACAAATAGCACGATCTAACACATAATACAAAGCAGACATTGCATTTTTTTTTAGTTTCTTTTTTTTTCTCTTCCATCGTTTTAAGAATTGTAAAAAAAAGGAAATTTAATCTGCAAGCCATTAAATCATTTTTGCCCTCTCGCACAATGTAACGGTCTTTTAACACCCCAACGCGTGACACAATGGGTTCATTATAATTCTCTCGTTTCTTTATAAAATGCATATCTTTTAATAACATCAAAGCATCGCTTGTTCGAAAACTAAATCCATTCACAAAACCAGAAGCGTGAAAAATTTTTTTTCGTGAAAAAGCATGATCAAAATGTTATTCGTATAATACATATATATAATTATCTTTTTTTTGTTTTCAGAGAACAATTTTTATTTAACAATTAGCAAAAGCATCGCAAGACAAGGGAACGCAGTACAAGACTGCAGTTTGAAAGAAAAATTAAAAAGTAATGAAAAATACGTTCTTTCGTATTAAAAATTTGATCATTTTATGGTCCTTTGAATTCACTACTTTTCAAACATCAATAATTCTCTGCGTTGAACAAGTAAAAAAAAAAAAAAAGAAAAGAACTGTCGATAAATATGACAAATCGATTGATCTCAACTCGCTACCAACGGACTTCTAAATTATTTTAGAGGTCTTTAAAGAAGTGTTTTTACCAGTTTTGCAGCTGGGCAAAGATTTCAAAGCTCGAGCTTTAAAGGAAAAAAAAGTCCCAAAGTTTGAAAAATTCAGAGCTAGCATAAGATAAGAGTCATAAAGTATTTCAAAGAGGAACATACAAGATGGAAGGATTAGTCGATATAAAAAAAAATATATATATATAAAACTATCAAGTTTAAAATTGGACAATGATAACAAATGTTATGTAATCAATAATAATCAATGTACAAAAGAGATTTTTGATCAAAGCAAAATTACAGATTGTCAAGATTTTTGAAACTTGGAAATGAGGACGTAAGGAAAATATATAAAAGGAAATAAATACGTAAAAAATGAAATTGCCTAAAAAGTTGGCCACGGTGGCAGGACGGACACGGTGAGTTCTTCGTCGGATTCCTGAGATAACCGATCAGGCTCGGCTCTGGTTATGGTGATCTGCGTTTCCTCGTCAGTCTTGAACCTTTTTCGGGCACAGTCAGCCAGACATTGATCGGTAAATATATTAATCCAAGATCATAATTATATGATCAAGTGATAATCAAAAACGTGCGTCATGTTTTTGCATGCATGCAATGCGCGTGACGATTATTATATAATTGATAGGCACGGTTACATGCATCGCTATGCATGAAGCTGCGTCTAGAACAAGCATCAATGTTGTCAGGTGGTAAACGAAAAACGTTGACAAACCATCCGTTTGTTTGTTTCTGTTTCTTTTTTTTTCTTCTTTCAAACTCTTCAAACCAAAAGTCGAAGAACGTAAAATTAAAAAGTGACACGAAGTGTATATGCAACAACTATTTCCTCTAATTTTGTGCACGTAACAGACACAGATTCATGCAACCAAAATATACGCCTCTTATTTTAGACTCAATAATCATCTTCTACATTCTGATATAGATATATATTTAACGCGCGTTAAAAACATGCCAAAATAATAAATAAATCTGACTACTTATTGAACAAAAATCCTCTGAATTAAAATTGTTTAATTGAAACAAAAATGAGAGACCGAAAGAAAGAAAAAAATAAAGGTTTAACAAATAAAATTGATCGACCATCTGAGGATGATTGTACTAATGATCGTTGTACACTCGAAACACATGATCCGGACGCAAGAACCATACGACATCGAAGCCTATTTTTATTAAAAAAAGATATAAAAAGTTTGTATAAGTCGAAAAAGGTTCTATGTGAATATAATAAGATACAAAAGTGTATAATATAATACATATATAAGACAAATCAAAAACACACAGAAATTAGGCTACTTGCGCGTGGTTCAAGCGTAAAATGGTATTTATAACGAAAATGTAATTAATTACATTTATCCATTTCCCTTTCCAACCCCGCTGGACTCGGCCCTACCTCGAAAAGATCTTGCGTACGAGGTGATCCTGCGTCTGATCAAGCTGAGGCTCGTTCTTCCTCCTCTCGGCGAGCTCTCTTTCACGACGCACGTCGGCCACCTTGACGAAAAATCAGCTGACAAAAATGAAACATAAAAGAAACGTCGTTCAAATTCCATCAGTTTGGGAAAGAAAAAAGTTCGACTGTTGTTTAATTTTGTTTGTTCTACTTTATTGCGTACTGCCATATGTTTGAGATGAAAAAATGTTGATAAAACGACGGTGGCTGGTGTTTTATCATGCCATTATTGTAATGATAATAAACGAGAGCAGATGAAATTCCACTTGGTTTTTGGGGAATGAAAAAAAATGAGATCGACCGTTTTGTAATTGAACTGCGATAATTTAAATATTTGCTTAGCGGCGAGCGGGAAGGCCGGCGCACATGCGCGAGGCCAAAAGTCGATATCTGACTGGCGACCGACAAACCACGACAAATACACATCACAGAGCGAGAGGGAGAAAGAGCGAGACAAAACTGTGTGTCCTAGGTGTAATATATATGTTTTATAACCTCAAACGGGAGTCGAAACAGTTCGAGTTGGTGGCGAAAAACTGGTGCGCAAAATGTGACACATCACTCGTCCAGCTGAATTGCCATCGACAGCAGTAAAATGCTCGTTCGAATTTTCAGTCAACTTCTCGGGTCAACGTGAAATATATGGATCAGCTAAAATTACCACCTTTCTGTTGCAAAGGTGAGCAAGAAACTCGTGACAAAAAAACTCCCCTCAACTAATACAACATAAATAATTACAATAAATCAATCGATGAATAATTAACACAGCTCGGATACTTTTTACAGATGGGTCACGGGTCAAGTCGATCGTCAACGGCGGCGAACATTCTCTCTCCGTCGGAGCTCGCCCTGGTCGAAAATCTATTCAAGTCGATGTCACGGAGTTCCGGCTCGATAAAGCGCGATGACATCTTTAAGCACTGGTCGGCGCACCTGGACGACGTGCTGCTGCAGTTCGTCGCGCGATTTTTGTGCTACGACCCGCTGAAAAAGTGCTCGAGCATCAACGGGGAGAACTTCGGTCGTCTGTACGTGTACGCGGTGCGAGGCAGCCCGGAGGAGCGGGCAATTCTCTTCTTCAACGGGGCGCCCGAGGGCGAGCAGAAGAGCGCCACCGCGTCGACCGAGACGTTGACCAACTACGTGGCGGCCACCGTAAACTCGTACCTGCGCCTGCAGAAGAACGCCGCGAGCCAGACCTACAACAGCTGGAGCGTCATCGGGTGCACGCTCAACCCGTCGAGGATCATGCTCAGGGCGCAGAGCCTGTGTCGGGAGCTCATCGACCAGGGCCCGACGGTGAGCCAGGAGCAGCTGGAGGCCTGGCTGAGCAAGGCCGAGGCGTTTCGTAGCGTGCAGTCGCACGTGTTCCAGTGTCTCTTCCTCGTGTCCCAAAAGAAGGGCGAGAAGAACGCCGCGATGAAGATCAACGACATCAACCTGCTGCCGATGTGCAAGGGCTTGGACAACATCCCCCACTTCCCGAGCATACTCAACATCGGGGACATCCTGTTCCTAAACCTCAACCTGCCCCACGAGCTCAGAAACGAGTGGCGGTTCCTGTTCTCCAGCGAGGTCCACGGGGAGAGCTTCTCCACCATGCTAGGCCGCATCGAGATGCAGGGCGCCACCCTACTTATTGTTCAGGACTCTGACAACCACGTGTTCGGCGCGTTCGCCTCGGACAGCTGGACCGTGGGGTCCAACTTTTTCGGCGACGACTCCTGTTTCCTGTTTAAACTCGAGCCGGAAATTGTTTCGTTCGGCTCGACCGGATACAACAAGCACTATCAGTATTTGAACCTGCGCCAACAGACAATGCCCAACGGGCTGCTGATGGGCGGACAGCTCAACTACCCCGGGCTCTGGCTCGACTGCGAGTACGGCCACGGCAGGTCCAGCGTATCGTGTATCACGTTCCAAAACTACGCGCAACTCAGTGCCAAAGAGAACTTTGTGATCAAACACTGCGAGGTCTGGGGCGTCGGGCCCGTGCCCCAGGACGACGATCTCACCAGGGACACCAGGGCTTCGATTCTTGACCGAGACCCCTCGTCCAAGGTCATGCTGGAGCTCGCGGGAAAGACCATGCACAGCGAGGGCATCCGCGAGGTCGAGGAAAGGGAGTAGTTGCAGTTTTACGTTCGGTTCCCTGTTCTCTGTCGCTATTCGGATTCCGCAATGTTTGCGCACGTTGTGTTTGTTACCATTGACGAAATTGTTTATAACAAATTGTACATAAGATGAGTTGAATTGAATAAATTTTTTGCTTTCCAAGATGTCTTGTTTGGTTGTTGATCCCTTTTCGTGTTTTTTTTTAAATAACAAAAATGATAATCATTTAAAATATTCAATTTGGTTTTAATTTGTTAGAAATAATTAGAATGTGACATGATGATTTCTTTTAGTTACTGTGGAGCTTTTTAGGATTGACGAGTAAATTTCACAGGAAGGTTTTGATCTTAGAAAAAAAAAAAACTTTAGCGTAATGGATAAAAACGGTAGTCTCTCGCCTGAGGGCACGGGTTCTCGATACTCAGTCATGGAAATTTTGTTTAATCGTGGCTGAATGTTTTAGAGAATAAAATTTGTCCTTAGGGAATTTCGGTGTCACAATTCGTCATAGTTTCTTTGTTGGAATCAGCAATTTGCAGTGTGTTTTAACACTGGTTTGTTAATCCGGTTGACGAAAAAAAAAAAGTTGGGTGTCAGCGTCAGATCGTAACATCAAATTGGGGAATTCGATGTTAAATAATTGAACGTCAAAGTTGGTTTGTTACGATATAATTCTAGAATTGAGTATAAATGTTCGATGTACTTCAACTCGAATTAACTTTGTTTGAGAATAGTTTAGTAACTGTGATAATAATAATGACGATGTTGTGAATAATGAATAGTAATTGGCATCCAGCCTGATTGTTGTCTGAATAATGGAATGTATAGGATAATGACGTTGCTTGACACTTACCCGATGGCGTAAATTGTACGTTAGGACAAGGTTGCGCGCAAAAGAATTAGCAAAAGATTGATAAAAGTCCAAGACTTCAAGAAGTCGATCACGTTTGATAGTGTGCAGGTCGCAGTACGTCAGGGCGCGCACGTTCGCCGCGCTCTGACCGACGGCCGAGTCTTTCCAGAAGCTGTCGCCGAACACGTCGCCCTTGCCCAGGATGGCGACCACCTCGTCGTCCTGGATGACCTCCAAGCTGCCCGTGACGATGAAACAAAGCGAGTCTATCGACTCGCCGGTGTGGTAAAGCAAGTCGCCTGGAGCGCTGTGTGACATGGCGAAGTGCATCGCTAAAGCTCGCAAGCAACCGTCAGACGCCAATCTGCAACCATGAATTACAAATAAAGTTGCACAACCAGGTATATGTGCCAGGTCACCAAGCCTATATGCACCTTTGAAATGAGAGCATGCACATTTGATCTACCTGAATGCTGGATGCTCGTTGAAGACCTTGCGATTCAGGTGAACGCAAATGTCTGCCTTCATATCCTTCGGGCAGTAATTGAGAACCTTGTCGGTGTCCAACCCTTTGGTCATCGCCCACGTGCTCACCACGTAATCCATGACCCTCTCGGTGAGGGCCTTGGGCACCTCGTGCAGCTTCATGAACTCGCGCACGTTGTTGAGCATGTCGTGGTACTTGGCCGTCGCCGAGGTCATCTGCTGTATTATCGTGGTAACGTGGCCGAAAATCGTTGCATACAGCAGGGCTGTCGAACGGGAATTATTATTAATTGGATTAGCCTGACGGCAAATACAAAATCGATCGAGCGTTTATTTTCAGAAGGCCTACCGGCGATGATCATCATGCAGATTGTGAACATCTTTTCGTTGTCGGTCTCGGCGGCGACGTTGCCGAAACCGACCGAGGTCATGCAGGTCATCGTGAAGTACAGCGCCGTGACGTACGTGGTGCGGCGCGACGGACCGGCCACCAGCTCGGGAAGGGTGCTCGCGTTCGTCAGAATGTAGGTGTAGGGCGATTGCGTTACGTTCGCCAGTTTCCACAGCCAAGAGTATTGCAGACCACTATCGGCGTCGGACTTTCCAATCGAGTACCTGACGCAAAAAAATTCGTTCCAATTCCATCACAAGCTGATACAAAAGCGACGGCAAAAAAGAACAATATACCGAGAAAACAATATTGTAAAAAGTAAAAAAAAAGTGTCGAGTGTGTCTGTGTCTGTGAGGGAAGTAAAAAGTTTGTTTATAAAAAAATCAGTAACAATTGGAATAATTTAATGAGCATGAATTTTTTATGAATTCAATTTTACATTTGCCTTGCTGTTTTTAATTGTGACGGTGATTATTGCATAACGTAAGTCAAATATTATTGGTAACGGAATAATGAACCTTGTTATAAGAGTCAAGAAAATATTTTCGTACGATATAATTTCATGATTATGAACACATAATTGAATATTGATCAATCAAATTATACATCACCGAGTACGAACTTTTTGCAACGTTATATCGCATTGTTACAATATACGTTATGAATTTACGATACGCTTGTGTTTGCTACAATGTGATATATATCTACGTTGTACAATATTATTTTCTCACTCTATAGCGCGATTGTCTGCCTATATGCAGTGTACATCTGTGACCCCCCGGTAATAACCAAATAAGTATGTTTTATATTTTTGAGTTGTAGCGGATCAAGAGCATTCTAAAATTTTCAATTTCGTATTGACATTTTTAGTTCATAAAATCTGATGCTTTTTTTTTTTAATAAAATCATTTAAAAAATTTAATATCTTCATGTACCGTAATCAAGTTTAAAAAAAACATGAACATATTACGCAACATAAAAGTTATAACCTTTTTTAATGAAGTTATTAAAACAAAGCATCAGTAATTAATACAAAAGTTTATGGAATTAAACTACTTCGCATTAAAACAATGATTTGAAATCCGCGAAATGTGAATTCGTTGTAATTATATGAAATAAAAGAGTATTTTTCTGGTTATTATCAGGAGAGATACAGATATATACATATGTATATGAGAGACGAAAGCATTCTCAGTGAATCTATAATTGCATTCGTCTATGTGCGGTATTTATGTCTGAATGGTATGTATGGTTGCATATATGTGACATCTGTTTCTTTTTGTCTGAGTAAAAGATTGTCTTAGAAGTGGGCACTTACCAGATGCAGGCCAACCAATGCGCGACGAGCATATAAAAACAAAGCAGTAGAATAAGCATCGCTGCACCGTACTCCAGATATCGGTCTAATTTTCGAACAACTCTACCGAGTCTCAAAAGCCTCACGACTTTCAGCGCGGAGAACAAACTACCGATGCCATCCTCGTCGTGGTCGAATGCGTTGAACACATCATATGGCAGACAACTAAGCAGATCTATTATGAACCAGGATCGTACGTAATTCATCCTGATAACCTGCAACGGGAAAAAGTTGAACCCAACGATCAAATTTGAAACTACAAGCAACTCGTGTATTGTTTGAATTTTTCATCTTATCGTTTGGGAGATAAAAATTAGTTATTGAAAAGCAAAATTCGTACCTTTGGATCCGACACTACTTCGCCACCAGCACCAACGAAGGTTGTATGAAAGTTAAGCACTATATCGATAAAAAATATGACGTCCACTATAGTGTCTACGACGAGAAGGAATACGTCTTCGCTTGTTTTATTTTTGAAAGCTACATTGTAAGGGACCATTATTGCAGTGTAGAAAGTTAGGCACAGTATTATCCAGTCCCAGATTGCTTTGAACGCACAGTAGTGCAGTAGAATGTGAGGCGGAGTTTTTGGTGCTTCTTGACGATATTGTGGCATTACATCTGCGTTTAACGTCATCATCTGAAAACCACCGGCGAACTATTACAATTGTATAATAGAGTGAGAATGGTGTCTCCCCTTACGGCTACGGGTTACATACATGACCTAAGTTGGATTGCTTTGTTGCGACTGGCACAGCTGCATCCTTCAGGGCAGGTAGAGCTGCGCTGAATTGAGACACGAGAACGGATCGCGACCTGGTGACGGAACGGGCGAGTTTTGCGAATTTTGACAGTCCACCCTTCGTGTCCTCCGTCTCGATCGGCTGCTTCAGCGCTGTGATGTCGCGAAACGTCAACAGGAACAGCACCACCAGGTCCCGTTCGTTTTTTATCGGAGCTATTTGCAGCAGCAGCCATAGTGGAGTTTCTAAACAACAATGCCAATTCATTATATTCGTTCCGGCTTGAATTGTTCAACCTCCTGGATTATAAACTAGCCTACATTGTTTATATCTAGCACCCAACTACATTGTACCACCATCCGTCCGTTCCAATAATTCATAAATCATTCAAGACTTCAAAATTTCCAAATTCAAATAGTAAATCAAATCTCACAATGTTTACCTAGAAACTGTCAATTAAAAAAGATCAAAGCTGGGACATGCGGTATACAATCAAAACTGAGTTTTTCAAATCATAAGTTTAGTATATTCGTTTCCTGATGTATTTTATGACTAAATTTTCGTATAACTTGTCAACGTCAGTCTGATTAATCTCTTAATACCAATTTTAAAAATATTTTATGCAAACTTGTTGGTTATAAATACGTTTTTTTTTTCTGGAAAGTCCAAAAGTTGTTTAAAGTTGATTCATGTGTACTTTTATTTGCCATAAATAATTTTGCAAAGTATGAAGAAGTTTCACAAACTCGAATTCGAAAACTTTGATTTCAAACTATTGTATGAATGTTTTCTGAAAATTTGTCTCCATAATATATGTGCATTTGTATATTCGTAGACTTATAATTGAAAATTACGAAAAATATCTGACTGTTTTATGAAGTTACATGTCCCACCTTAATAATTAATCAAAAGAAGGATTATGTGATTAAGTTGAGAGGCATTCATATAAGATGACTGATGAAAATTGTCTGCGGTGAATTTTGCAAATTCGGGTATGTGCGAATACTGCTTTTTAACTAGTTAACGCTTGATTGTATGTATGAGTGATACTTGAAAACTAACATTTAAGGTATTAAGAGTTACAAAAACTTGTTCAAACTATGACAGTTTATCATGTATAAGGTAATCCTCGCAAACCATTTATGATACACTATAAATGCAAATACGATTCAAATAAATATAAGAAATGTATGCAACTTTCACAAAACTCATGATACGATTCCAGGAGTTAAACGTTTCCAATTTTTGTTTTCAATTGTAATTTAAAAAGACCTTCAGATGCAAGAACAGGCGGAAAGGAATTAACTCGAATACGCTCTGTAAACTAAACCAACAATAATTGTGTACTTGTAAAACCTACTCATTCGTTGGAATTCGTTTCTTTTTTGTCTTTTGATATATATAACAATTATTACATTGGGGAATTGGCCTTACAAAAGGAGAATCATTATAACAATTGCAAACAAACCTCTCGCGAGCTCACAGACAATACAGAATTATACATTTGTACTTGCGAGAAACGTACCTAGTGGTGCACCTTGAACAAACAAGTATACCGATTCAACATTTATTCATAAGGAAGGAAAAAATTTTTGTATTTGTGTTTTATTAACAAGATTCTTTTTTTTTTCTTCTTCATTGTTTCATGAGTATGACGAGAAAAAAAATGAGAACAAAAATAGAACGGACAATAAAGTTTCAATTAGACAGATTAACGAGGCTTACTATTTTTTTTGTAGAGCAAAATTTCAAATTGATCGAGCAGCTGTCCCTCAAGGCATTGCTCGATTCTTGATATAGTCTCTTTGTTCGTAAGTTCTCCGTACATGAATCCACAACGACATGACTTTTGCATTACCTGAAAATTAATAATTGGGCTCATTACTTAATAACGATTGACAATCGATGAATAAAACCAATTCATTCAAACCCAAGACATCCGCGAAACAAATTTACAATCGTTTTTATTTTTAAACTTTTCAAGATTTAAATTTAAACTCCTCTCCTTTAAAGTTCACAGCCCTTTGTGAAAAAAGGCATTTAAAAGGCTCGCATTGTTCGGCGGATATTGAACATTCTTCCTTTTTTTCTTTTATTTTTTGCAACATCGCCTTTGTCGAAACTTCGAAAGAAAAGGTGAGATCAATAAAAGAGAGACGAGTAAACTTGATTGTAAATTCGAATTGAAAAAAAAAAAAAAAACAGGGAAGGAGAGGTGGACGCGAATAAAAATTAATATTTCTCGTTCGTTAGTGAAAATTGAGCTTTTTTGAATGTCGATTGTTTTTTTTTGTTTTTGTTTTTATTGTTAATTAACAAATGAATCTGAATGTTGGCAATGAATATAATGAAATTAATGGTACATGAGAATTCCATTCCAGTGCACTAAAACTGTCGAAATTGGGCTAATTACAATGGCGAGTAAAAACACACTCGGCCGACCCGTATTTTTTGCTGAATAATAAACCAGGGAACAAACAAAAAAAAAGTTTTATTTACTTTGGCGAAAAAAAAAAAACGGTTGAAATAAAATGAATATTCAGTGTTCTTGACACGCTTCTGCACCTGCGCTTGTATGTTAAGCGCTGATTCAAATCATCGATGACACAGTGTAATTAAGTTATAACGAAATCATTTTTAATGAAGTTTGCGTTCTGTTGGTGAATTGTGAAGTAATGTCTGTCACGGATCCATTATACTTGGCGTATACAACAATCTCATGGGAATATTTTCATCGAAAAGTCTCGCCCGTTATTCGGATGTGCACGTTTATATTAGGCTCGTTCAAAAAGTTTGCATCCTCGAGGTTCAAACTTTCGGAAGTATCAACTTCCAAACTGTCTGAAAGCTCGAAAGTTTTCGAAACCGCTGAAATTAAGGGAAAAAGGTGTAATGTTGAAATTTGTGTGCGAGGGACAAAAAAAAATCTGGAATTAATAGTTGGGCCAAATTAAATCATCATTTTTCAGAAGCGTTACACAACTTTTTCCTCCGCGGAAACCCGAAAAAAGGAACAGCGAAATAAAAAAGTTGCTTGAGAACTAATTTGCTGACGTAAGTTACATGCGAAGGGTCCAGGGGAGGGGGCGAGGAATGACAAATGTGAGCACGCATTCCAAGTTGTATCTCACCTCGGCTCGGTTGTAACCCGATATCTTACAAAAATTTTCGTTGCAGTAGACGATTGGAAAGTCGACGATCTGAGCGTTTGCCAACAGGAAGCTGCTATCTGCTGCAAATGGAAAAATACGCCTGTAAAAATAATTCATTTTGCGGATATCAAAATCCGACTGTGTACACATACAATCGTTCAACTTTTGTTAGCTTGTTTGCCTGAGTGTATGATGGGTCAATAAATTTCGCAATGACAATTTCTCCAAGTGCCAATAAAATAACTCGACCTCATCATCGTAAACAAATGTTTGTCCCGGCAATGTTTCATCGTAAGCACTCATTTTTGTTTGAAATCGACGAAAAAAGGAAAAGGAAAACTAAGTGCCCATATTTTGGCAATGCTGGTACAATCGTTGACAAAATATGACAGCGCCAAACTGACAGGAACAAGTTTTGTCGACCAATTTGCGATACCACGAATTTCGTTCTTTTTTCTTTTCTTTTTTTTTTTTCTTATTTGAAAAAAATCGACTGAATAGCGTATTGGAATTATTCGGCGCACACTTAAGCGTGCGAAGCGTTTTGTGCCGCACAAACACGCGCCGCATCGCTTTGTGAAGACACGAGAAGGGGCACCTACACGCGCCCAGGTTATACACAAGTTGTTTTAATAGACTTTTCTACTTAGAAGACAATCAAGTGTCATCAATGTAGAGAGTATTTTGCCTTTTGTAGTAAAATTTTCAAGAGTCAGGGGCGCGATATTAAGTGCCAGCTCCATCGTATCCATCAACAGTTTCTCTGTGACAGAACTTTATTCTGTTTCCTCTCATATTTTTCATTACCTTTTGAATATCCCTTTTTTTTTATCTTTTAATTCCATCATTCCATTTTGATAATCAATTTTCGTTCCCTTTTACGATCAAATCTTTGTTTTTGAAAGAATATCCAACTTATTGTTGGGGTACTTTGAATCCACAAAGAGCAGAACTGGATCGTATTCCGGAACGGTGATCACCCGTCTGCCAGTAGTATAAATCGCGAATTAGAGCCTACGACCGTCATAACCATTGCAGCTCTTTTTCATTACCGCGTATATACTCTGCCGCGACTGTTTCTCCCCGACTCGTTATTCCAATACGCGCTACACTTGCATGAACATATTCACAAACGTGAAATCTAAAATTAAAAATAAAAAGTTAAAACAAAGAAAAAGAAAAATTAAAAAAGAAAATCAAACCGACAAACATCAATCATTTTCCATCCGAGGTTCGTCATTTTCTTTTCGTTTTTTTTTCTTTCTTTTCTGTCTCT
>JAAMPD010000531.1:0-47307 GCA_025266255.1 Trissolcus basalis | reverse complement strand
AGGATTATTATTCCAACACTTTTGTCCCCTTTTCTGCAAAGCATACATTATCCATTGTAAGAGCAATTAAATCAAAGTGTACGTAATTAAAAAACTGCATTGTTCGTTGACATTCTTCGGGTTTTTTTTCTTATTTTTTTTTTTTTTTTTTTTTTTCAAAAAAAAATGAATAAATCCTCTCGAGTGTGTTGACACACTAATTATCCTTGGGACATGGGGCGGAGGTAATTTTCGGGCGAGTCAAAGTGTTTAACGTCAACATTATCGTTTTCGTGTTTTTTAGTCTGAAAACACTAAGGTCAGACCACGGCGCGGTTGCAATGATTTAATCTCAATTCTCACGCGAGAAAGTCGCAAAGTTAGATCGCGCGCAGCTTTGGGTCAAGGTGCAGTGGAACGACTGCACACGCTCATTTGACTACTCATCAGTATCCGGCAGATCCTTTTCAATAACTAATCGGCCGCCAGATCCTCGGCGAGCTCAATTTTTTTACAGTTTCTTCCCTCTTTTTTTTTTGTTTGTTTCTTTCGATTCCATCCCCCAGCGACGTTGCGAATAAAAATTGAACAGCCAAAAGATCCGAACTGATAAAAAAAGGAAAACATATAAGAAATGAAATTTGCTATCGCGCATTCATCTTGCAGCACATGTTTTCAAACCAACATGAAACTAGCAATCGCGAGCAGTGACGCGGTCCAATTGTTAAATCACTGTAGGTCAAGTACGCGCATTTGTGTGTATATGCATGTAAGTTAATCCAACGATGGCTGCTTCAGAAATAGCTAAATTGCACAAAGTAAGCATGAGCATGAGAATGTTTTCATTTTGCCAGTCTCATAAAAAAGAAATACAAACAAACGAAAAAAAAAAAAAAAAAAAAAAACGGCACGGTTCAAACGAAAACTTTTTCTTTACGAAATAAAACATATCGATTCGCGCGGGCTGATCTATAGGCATATGATTAGCGGGCTCATAAAAGGTGAGACCCACCTTGGGGATGCGAATCCTGTTTGAATATTCAAATGACGTATCAATGATTCGTTTTTTTTTTTTTTCTTTCCTTCGTGTGTATCAATCAAAAGAAAAATAAGGGGAAGGCACACAAAATATTCTGCGGCGAAAATATGAAACTTGTATGAATGTTATTTGACCCACATGCGACCTGTGCACGATGACCTATATTTAACTCGCAGCAACCGTGTGTGTTTATGTTCATCTCATTTAAAGAATTTAGCTTCAATCAAATTATAATTTCATTCTATTTGAGTTGTTCCCCGAGCTCGCATAATTCCGGCTGATCGGATATCAAAGTAAAAGAAAAACATAACAACGATTTGTCTGTTCGTTTCCTTCGCGTTTTATTTTTTGTTTTCCTGCTCCCTTTATTTTTATTTGACGTACTCTTCGCCGCACGAATTCGTATAATCAAAGTTTATACCTGATTTGAATTTCAAACCCAAACTTTGTCTTGCTTTTTCTTTTTGGCAGAAAATATGAATTATGTAAAACAAGAGTTCGCCGTCTTTCAAATTCATCCGACCCTTTTTGGTTTGCATTGTTGCGACGCACGGCTGTCTCTCTCGTGGGTTTCCAAATTTTCGTCGTGCCATTCCGCGAGGAATTTTCGCCGAAGGGTTGCGCCGCCGTGGCATTCAGAAAAATATGATCTCCAAGTATACGTTATAAAAAAATGGGCTCCGCGCGAAAGCGAAAATAAGTTTATCATCGGAGACGGAATTCGAGAAGGGGAATAAAAAGAAAGTTAATTTGTTGTAAAGAAATAAAAGAGAGACAAGATTTAACTCGCTAAGAAGGTTTATTTATAAGCGTGAAAAATAAACCGTTTTAGACGGTGAAACACAGTTTAAATTTTATTCGCGAATGAAGCTAAACGAAGGCCGAAAATATATAAAGCGTGGCAAACATGTGCCTTTAACTAATCGATCGGTTTCGTAACCATAGGTCAGGCAGTGGAAGAAAATGTAAACCGATTTTCACAATCGACCCTGTTTCAAAGTGTTCACCGGAGAAACCCTACATTTCAGACATTATCAAGGTGTTGATATTCGATGTCGCGTTTCAAACGTTTATACCCAACCCTTTTCTCTCCCCCTTTCAATGTCATTTACGATCAGTTTGCCAATAACCTTATTGAACAATTGCCGTTCGACTTTTTTTTTTTCTATTATCCCTTTTGAAACTCATACTCACGTTGACTGCCACTTCTCCTGATAATGTTCTCCAAAAAGGTGTTTTGTGGGGCGACCAGGCCCCTGCGCCCTCCTGGCATCCTTTTTTGCGTCGAGTGAATTTTAAATCCTCGGGGACGGCACGACGATTAGGCATTCAAGTTGGCATAACTTGGCCAACCCTCGCACTCGACTTGGCCGCGCGAACATCTCTGTCTCACTCTCTCGCTCTCGCTCTCTCTGTCTGTCTTATCTCACCGCGACGTCTCGTCTCGTTCAAGTCATTGCGTCCGGGGTTTGTTGTCATCAACGGAATGTCAAACACACACGCGATTCAAAGATAATCTGTCGTCACCTAAACGTCGTTCGCGCCATTGCACGGCCCTTACGCCACATCTAGCCGCAATCCTTCCACTCGGTCCACCGTGTTCTCCACATCCTCGGAGTCCTCCGCGTCATCGGTCGAGCACATTTCTGTCACACTCACGCACTCGCACAACTCCGACGGGTCACACCACGCACCGCTGTCACACACCCCCGACCATCCTATCCGTCGCCATCGTCGTCCAATCCGCACACTGAAACAGAAAACAACATTTGGACGCAACTTAATAGCGTCTTAGATTTTTCTCCTTCTTTTTTTTCTTTTCAAGATTGGTCGCAGCGGTGACAAGTGCACTGATGAAATAAATGCATGAAAAGCTTACAATTGTCAGCCCGAGAGATACGGACGCGCGAAGAAGGAGGTTACCTCGTTTCGCGTAGCTTCAATTTAACGAGCTTCTACAAGTACTGTAGTTACTTCTCTTTTTTTTCTCTCCGCTATCTCTCCGGCCGCCTCTCTCGCTCTCTCTTTCTGGCGCTTTTATTTTTTTTTCAAGTGCAGCTTTTCCTCGACACGACACTTCTTTCCCTCTCGTTCGCAGACGTTTATCTCTTTGCTGATGGGATTGATTCTCTCGCGTCAAGTGAGACTTTTCCGCTGTGCCAATGACCTATTCAAAAACCAGAGCTCCCAACGATACACCGACGGCAACCCACAGGCGTTCTAATTAATTACAATCAAATCGACGCCGAACGAGCGAAAGGGGAACGGCTGATCCGACACGTTCCAACGGGCTCGCACGTCAAACTTTTTATTTCTAAAAGGAGATTGATGAAAAACTAAAAACAAACAACCAGTGATACTTTTTGCATCATATCTATGAAAGCTCATTGCAATTGTTTTTGTTTCAACTTGTTTGACTTTGTTGCATCGATTCAATTGTTTTGTTTTTTCCTCCCCGTCTTATATTTTCTCCTTCCTTTCATCCCAGGTGTTGGAGAGGAAATAACAAAGAGAAGCATTCAGAGATAAATTGAAATGTAAATAATGGATGAGGGACCAATTGAAGATGTGGAGAGCTTTTTTGGGCGCGGGTGGAGGGGGGGGGGAGGGGTAAAATTGTCAGTGTACTATCGGTGCATATATTATGACCCGAATGTGTACGTGGAATTGGAAATGCATTGTATAAAGTTTGGTCACGAAGTTGTATTTGTGTAAACACAGTGGAGAGACAAACCGGAAAAACATTGGCGCTTGCAAACTTTTGCGACCGCAACCGAGAAAAAGGACACTGTATTGTCAGCACATCAAATCCGCTCCGACGGTTATTTGTCTTCATTGTTACATTTTTCTGCGCGAAATGAATGGACGTACGTTGAATTGTTTATCATTTGCGTATAACAAACTTGCTCCTCTGTCGTTTTGTTCAAACAAACAGACAGAGCGGAGCTTATCCGTGAGCGTTATTTTTGTAAATTGAACAATTGAACAAACGCGGTTTGTGTATAAAACAAGAAAAACATAACTGCGTGAGTGAATAAACGAGCCAACGAAAATGTGTGCCAGTTATAAATTCGTCGCGGGGATGTAAATTAGGCGACTGGGGCGATTGCAATTGAGAAGGCAAGCGGTGATCAATGTCTTCGAGCTCTGCGAGCCTATTTTGTACAAAACGAGCTGATTATTTATTGATGGCAGTGACGAATGAAAATGTCTCTATTGCGGTCTGACCAAAATTGCTCTTGCACCACTTGCAACTCGCTAAGAAAGAAGGTTGCGGTAGAAATGCAGTGACGGAGGAAGAACGAGAGAATGCAAAAGTGTGATGTCGCGATTCTCAGAGGAGGACATACTTGGAGGAGTTGTTGATCTGGAGCTTGGGTCGATCGGCCAATCGATGGGAGGGCAACGATCAACTCGACTGGAGCGCAACCCGCTAGCCAGGCTTACCGAGTACGGACTGGTCGTGAAGAGTGGCGCTGACTGCTGAGCAACCCCTGAGCAGCCATCTGAGGGCTACACGCATGTACACAGAAACGCGCGGCTCAGGATCCGCGGACGTCCAGGGCCGTGCCAGGACGAGACGACACCCGCCTGCGCCGCCGCCACCGCCCCCACCCCAAAATAACACAACTCGCGCGCGACCATCGTTGACCTTAGAGGAAACTCGCCAACTTACCAACTCCCACCGATAAGAACAAGTCCGCGCGCGCGTTCGACCACGTGTCATTTCCACTTTATATTTCCCTAATCAACTTCTCGTAATCACAACTTTCCAACACTATATCAACTGCATAATAATCTCTCAATTAACGAACCTCGCATTTTCACTTTCCCCTCCCTCTCTCTCTTTTTTTTTCAACTCCAATAATTTTGATAACAATTTTTCCCTTCTCGGTGAATCCACGCGAATTCCTAGCATATTTTCTTGTTTACCTCGATAACTTCTGTTTCCGTTTTGCGCTCATCTGAAGCTGATCCAATATGTCTCAATTTCTTTTTCTCCCTCAATTTCTCTTCATTTTTTTTATTCTTTTTTTTTCAGCTTTTATAAAAATGAATTTTATTACACTCATGTCAGCGATGGTATCTCGTACAATCAATTATTTTAATTTTGTTTTGTAAAACATACATGAGAAAAAGGAGAACGCGCGCTATTAATTTTCATCATTCAATTTTTTTCTTTCTGTTCCATCATCTTCGTACCTTTGCTTTCAATAAATTAAACTGGTGAACTCGTACAGAGGAGAGCCTCGGGAATCATTTGTCATATGTCATCAATTAATTTAACCACCTAAAACAGATGAAATGTCATGTCCCATTTATTAGTGTATGCCTCCTCTCGTATGTGCAAGTATACGTAATAGGGTTCCCAAACGAACACACTCATACGCTGGAGCAACGTGGTCGGGATTACAAAGCATCATTTATTAACCGCGAGAGATCGTGGTTGCGAAAAATAAAATGCAAACCTATTAATGTTACCTTGTCAAAATGTTTCATGCCTGTTTTACGTCACTTTTTTTTTGTTGAAGGATACATTTAATAATATTAATTGTTCCAAAGTTATTAGAAAGGTAGAAATACATTTCATAATAATAGTAATAAATAATAATAATAAGATTATTTACCAGAGTCATTCGCGAAAAAGGTAACATATGCAAAATCACCAAGGCCGTGAAAAATGTTCGGCACGCGATTTTACAATTTACATCGCTCGCGTGCCACCGAGAAACGTTTTGTCATTGCTCTGATTATTGTTTGTTATTAAGTGTTTTATATTAAAATCCTATTTAATCGATATGCGAGTTATTACCGAGTGTTAAACGCTTATGATATTTTTGGCACTTATCATATTATGCTAATTGATCTGGTCGTGTAAAATCATGTAACTTCATGTAACGGAATAATTTTTTTTAAATGAAATCATTAAATTTGAATATGTAATGGAGGTCCTGGTAGTCGCTAGATGGCGTTAGCGTGATGTAATCCTTTTGGATCTTAGATCGTCTTAGATCGTTTCAAGATCACTCAGATAACGCAGTTAAGAGAAAATTAACACGTTTTTTCCCTTTCGTTTTAAGTTTAATAATTTGTAAGCATTGAATTTTAATTAGGTGAAATTTAATGTGCATCTGTTTAAAATTTCTTTAAATGTCAAACAAACGTTTTAAAACTTTGGGTTGTTTTTTCCTAATTGGTAAAGATTATTATTTCAAGTGAAAAGATGTTTTGATAAGATAACGGGGAATTTAAAAGTTCGAAAATTCGCTATTTTCTCACTCTGTTACATACTAGCAGACAGAGACAAATCAGAACCCTTTCAGTCTCGTTTAGTTGTTTACAAACATAACCTTTCTAATATTGAACGCAAAAACTCAATATCAAATCGAGAACAAAAGTACAGTTGAAAATTATTTATTTTTTCTATAAATAATCATTTTGAAATAAATTATTTTCATTTTTCATACTGTTTCAGGTTTTGTTTTGAGTTCGTGTGTCTCTAAATAAGTCAAACAAGTTTTAAGTGACGTTTAATGATCGACGAACCCGCACCTGTCAACAATGTAAACAAAACTTTTTGAAGTGATACAAATTCACTTCAAAATAAATTCGCAAAAAATGACGAATTTAAATACTTATGAGACTGAGATTAACAACATAAGAAAACGTGCCAAAGAAGCGGGCATTTCAAACAAGGAGATCAACGCAATTTTTGAAAAATGTTTTAAGCAACTGGAAAAAGAACAAAAGGGATTTCTCAAAATTGCAAATATCTTGGGCAAAACGTTGCTGGCCCTTTTTTTAATTTCGACAGGATGCCTTTTAGTATTGTACAATCATCCCTCGACGCACAGCTTTATGCTAAGAAATTTGCAGCACATCATTTATCCCGGACTCACAGCTTTTCGCAACCTGGCTGTTCCCGTAATTACAAAATATCCAGAGTTAACAAGTAAAAGAATGAACATTTTCTAATCAATACCATCAATATTTCTTTTATCATTAGTATAATGTATAATGAAAAAATTTTTGTCCTTTATTCGCAGATCTGTATGACGAATGGTGTGTTATAGAAAATCCTTACTTTCAAGTGTCTGAGATGGACTGTTGGCCATGCAGTTCCATCATCTCAGTGCCAGACTTAACTGGTCACAATATAACTAAAACTTTCAACACCGGCATACCTTTCACAAAACTATACAAAAACAAGAAAATTTATTTTCATCATTTGCAAAGTTTATATATGAGAGAGAAACATATTTTTGATACAGAAGCAAGGAGTATTGCTTCTAATGACTTATCTTACAAGTAATGAAATTAAGTTAACAAATTTAGATTACCAATCATTAAAAATGACTACTTTTGAGAAGTAAATTCAATTTTATTAATGATTTTGTACTTTCAGGATAATTAGTGATATTATGAAAAGTGATTTGGATTTAAATCCTTCAGCTGGGATGGACGTGCATGTAACGTGGAAAATCACAAGGTTACACCCAGGCAGGCTTATTAGAAAATTGTTTCCTCGGCCCGAAGGCATACCACACTGGTGGGGACAGAGTACTGAAAGATTTGTTTTTATCGACGAACCAAAATCACCTTCTTATACTTTGGTAACATTTTCATATTCTCTGAATCAATGAAATTGAACAATATCGATCAAGTGGATTTACAAATCAAGTTTGTTTTATTATCAACAAATATAGCAAGTGTACAGTAATAACTTAATAACAACAAACGTTTGCAGCCCAACCCTGAATGTAGTAACATAGTAATCCATTGTACGAGTGGTGCACGATTCATTCGTCTAAACCCGAGTCCAGAGTGCATTCAAAATTGTCGACGCCTAACAGTATTGCTCACCGCGGGTCAATCACGTAAAATGATTTTCATCTTAATTATTTAATCTATAATAATACTTTGTCGAGACAATTTTCAGAGATACTTTTATTTTACAGTTTGGTACAATTGGTGGTACTGGCGACCGCAAAGTCTACCGGCCGCAAACCAAACGGAAGTAACGATCAACTACCTCACGTCATTCTGTTAACAAACAATAAATAACAAACGCAAAAAATCTAAATAAACGTTTTTTTCATAAAAAACACCGGGATGGATTTATTCAAGACTGTCAAGAACTAAAAACTTGACATATACATTTGTCATTCGCTGTTTCAACAAAAAAATAAAACGCATCAACATAGCATAACACTTGTGCGATTTACAATGAATCCCGTGTGATTTGTAAATTCATTTCAAATGTGATCCTCGGTGATTAAATTTAATTCAAGCTTTCTTAATTAATCAGTTCAAGTAAGAAATTAAAAATAATCAAAACTGACATCAATACGAGGATTTACAATTTAAACAGTTGCACATGTACCGGTTCGAAATAATAGCACAGCCAAACGTATTACTCAAACTTCTTTTTGAGCTTCTGCTTAAACAAAACTGGCACTAGAGAAAGCAGAGCGAAGGCGCATAAAAGGACGATGCTGTACCACGACCAGGCGTCTCTCGAAGAGGTCAGATTCTGCAGCGTCTGTCCGGCCTGGATCGCTACGAAGGACGGCGGAGCAACTCCGAAAAAGGTTCCTAACAAAAACGGCGTTATTGGTACGCCAATCACAGGACTTGCTAAATTAATGAACCAGTTTGGCAGCAGAGGGGTCATTCGCAAAAAAAGCATGTAGTTAAATAAATTGTCCTGGTGTTTGATCACCATCAGCGACCATTCGTGAGCTTTCTGGGGGAAGAATTTGTAAAGTAATTTCCGGCCCAGAAGCGAGGACAGCAGGTAACACAGTGTTGCTCCCACGGCGCTGCAGCTACACACAAGCAGCAATGCCAATGGGAAAGGAAACAAAAACCCTGAAAGGATCGAGAGGAAAATCGATCCTGGAATAGCGAACGTTTGTAAGCTATATTTTAATACGTTAAGAAAAATATTGAAAACTGTTTTTCTTGAATTCAAAATTTAACTCAAATCAACTTAAAATTCAAGTATTTGAGTTGAATTTGAATTTTTTGGAATTGAAAGTTGTGAATGGTAGAAATTAAAAGTTGTTAACGTTAGTTAGAAAAAGGATACAAGATGTATGTGATAAACACTCCAGCGAGGACTTGGATGTAGTACAAATCTTTGTAACGCCCAAGTACCATTCCTAAATTTTTAGCATCTTCGATGTCGAGTGGCAATTTTATATGCTGCTTTTCATTTCTGTTGAAAAATAAACATTATAAAATTAACACAGTATAAAAATATCATATTATCGCAAATTGTAATTGTAAAGTTTTAGATAAACAGATAAACAAAAGTAGAATTGAAATTGATAAACAATAAAATTGTTTTTCAAAAAAAACTTACTCGTTCAGGTCTGGAAAACTTGCGTAGACGTAAAAAAGAGCCGATAACGATCCAAGAAATACCATGCCAACGGTGAACAAAGCTCTTTTCGTGGACATTGATGATATGTCATTTTGGATCGGCACTAAAATTAGAAATTTGACCACATTTAGAAACTGAATTTCAAGATGAATTTGAAAATTGTCGACAGATCTGTAGATTACATGACTGAGACAAGTTCCAATGTACAATCAATGAAATTTTTTCTGACAAGTTGCATAAAAATGACTCATTTTTAATGTGTAAAATAAATGAAAATAAACAGATATTTATAACTACAAAGAGAAACAAAGCGGTGGAAGTGAATGAAAAAATTAATTTTCGAAACAACAGAAACCAATCAATCAATGAAGATAATACGATAAAAATTCAATCGACCCATTAATATTTAATTCATGATGTTTAATAAATATTCAATTTTATTTTTCATATACATTTTTCTAGGTTATCGTGAAAGAAGCGATGCTAAATTATTAAATGACGGAAAAATGTTAACATGAACGAAAATTACCTTTGTCATTTTTTCCACCAGTTTTCATTTTATCTCAATAAGCTCGACAGTCGGTCGTGTTAATTTGTTGTTGCTGCACTCGGATGACATTCGAGGAGACACGATATCAAATTCTCGTGGTTCTGAACTTTTCTTGTTAACGTCAAGCTTTATCATTTCACGCGCTGCTTTACCTTTGGAGTTCATCGAACGCGCGAAATTTGAATTGTGAAACGAAATTTCTTTCACCTTCACATTCTTTATCAATTAACAAAAAATTAACCAAACGTATAATCGTTACTTTAATTTTTCAACACTATAAAATTCTCATATGATATATTAATTAACTAAAAATGAATAAAATTTTTAAAGACTCGCTTGAAATAAAACGTTCAATAAAAAATATAATAATAACAATGATCGATCCGAATGATCGCGTGAACTTTCTTTCTACTTAACCCTTTTCATTTTTATGACCAATCCAGTTTAAATTTATTGCTACAATTAATTCGAACAATTTCACTGCCACGTATTTATTCCTCCAACAAGACGCAATTAAAGTGACATTTCTTACAATTAACTTTACAGCCTGAACGCGACTGTTCGCTATATAAAATTGAAGCCAACACACACACACATCTCGAGTAATCGATGGCTTTTTCAAAATAGATGGTACAACAATTTCGGGTGTGTGCGGAAGTAAGAAAAAGCGCCTTCGGAAAGTGTGAAAGAAGAGATGGACCAGATGTCGGAGGGTGAATTTTTAGATGTCTCCATAATGCGGAAGCGATCTGACTGAGGGTCAACAAACCAAAAAAAAAAAAAAAAGAAAAAGAAAAAAGAAATAACGTTTGATGAACGAAGAAAAGTGAAAGTTTGGCAATAATGATGCTGGTGATGGAAAAAGAATGGTTGGCGTGGTCTTGCGATCGCGATCCCCACTCGCTGGGCATGTCCCTCCTCTCGCGGACACGCCGCCGCTTATACGACTGTTATGTGGCATTGCGTGCGGCGTCTTCCTCGGGTGTGCGCTTGGCTCTCTCAACACTCTATCGTCGTTGCGTGCAACTTGGGCGGAAAACCCGTCCGACCAGTTGCGCGCGAGTGATCCGCTTTTTTTGAACGTTCACATTTTTTTTATCAGATGGATCGGCCGGCGTCGCTCACCGTCTGACGAGCACGATTGCAATTCAACTGGATCCGCGCACCATGTCACACCAAGTGCAACGTGAGTGACCCGCGATTAAAATCCAAACCCCGCCGCTGTGCGCTAACACTTGTTGCTTCCTTGCGTACTGATATTGCGAAATACAAAAACATCGCACGTAACACACACGGCAGCTTGTTTTGAATCCGCCGATGGTCATTTCGGCGTACCCGTGTGTGGCCTGACAATTGTGCGTCTAACGGCATCGCGCGCGCCAGACAATTTGGCAAAATCGCTCCTCTCCGTTCGTACATACTCCCAATCGCAACATTATTTCCGGCTCGGGCATTAACGGTTTCCTTTTCTACGCCGAGAGCATCGCTCGGCACAGTGGGATTGTGGCTAACGAGAACACACGCACGCTCGAAATCGCGCGAGACTCAATTTAACATGTTACACTATTTATGACCGATGCGAGAGTTCCGAAAAGCGATGACATGTACAAGGTCGGATTTCAATTTACAAAAACCAAACGACGCTTCTAACACTGCACAGTTTTGTCCCAATGAACGCTGAACAATTAACAAAATCGACCGAGCTGGTTCAAACAATCCAACTGCGCTAACGATATTACAACATACTTTTTTTTTTCGCTAAGATAAACATGAACGTTTGATGTGTTGATTGACGTTAGGTGATGCGTGAAGGAGCGGGTTACTCGAGGCTACTGCCGATAATAGTGCTGCTGTCATCGCGAGGAGCTTCCTGTAAGGATGGACAGCCGGTGTGCCAGCCGGGCGTCGAATTCTGGTCGGCCGAGAAGGACCGCTGCGAGTCGTGCACCGTCTGCGAGCCGGCCTTCACCATCAGCCCCTGCGCCGTGCATCGCGATGCCATCTGCGGACCCTTTTCCGCCCTCGAGCTCAACTGGTCTTTTCTCTCCACCACGACTCCTCCAGCCTACACTCCGACCATGTCTTCCAACCAGGTTCTTATCTTCAAACCTGAAAAACAAACAATCATTATAGTTAACTGTCACAATTTTAATAGAGTTATTTTAATTTGATTTGTTACAATTTTTGTTGTTAGAAAAACTTAGAGAAGCAGAACTGGGTGCCATGGGACTGGCAGACTGGAGCGCTGATCCTGGCGGTGTGTGCATGCGTGGTGTTCTTCATCGTGGCGGCTTGCTCTGCGATCGTCTACGCCCGGGACTGGAGGAAGATGAAAAAAAATTTCGACCGAGGTAATTCGGAGTCGGAGAGGCTTCGGCGGAAAGAAAGAGGAACGGGGAGAGAAACAAAAATGAAGCTCTCTTATCGCAAGTTTGATGGCTCGCACAGAGCCGCATTTACGATGATTGCATGTACGATTCTGCGAATGGGCGGCGTACTTAGTTAACAGGCTGCATCGGGCGGACCTTTTTATGCCCCGAACGTGTACTTTTGCCTTCTTTTGATTCCGTTCGTTTTTCGGTGGCTGATTAGCTGGTTGTTCGTCTTGTTCAATTTGATTATCTTATAGATGGATCAGTGAGATTGGGTTGTGGTTTACAATTGAAAAGAGGAAAAAGTAGGCTGACAAACGTGTGAGAAAATTTTGAAAACAGTGGCTCGCGCGCGGGCTGAGCGATAAATTGTGGTGTGACACTCGAGTGAATATTAAATAAGCCCAGCAGTGCAATCATAGGCTTTACATGGCTATCACGATTGGGTAATGGAATGCGTGGAACACTTAACGTGATTATAATAGAAAAGAGGGTTTCACCTTGAGCGTGTCAGGCAATAACAGTGCTCTTCTGTTTTCGCAGCCAGTCTTGAGGAGATTTCAACGAGGTTGAACCTCATGGTGAAGGCCGAACTGGCGGAGCTCGCGAGCGGCGCGCCCATGAGCCCGGGCGACCCGGAGATGCGCTGCCAGTATTTGGAAAAACTCTTAGGTAATTGAGTTTTGCAATTTGTCGGCAGCAATTTTGGCAAGTTGAATTTTGCAAATAAACCAACCGGGGGCTTTTGTTTTCAGACAGGAAACGCGAGCCGGTGACCGCCGCCTGGCCGGAAGCGAGGAGCAATTTGTATATCGAGGAAGGAGAAACCCCGCCGGGCCGGCACACGCACATCGCTCGCATTCATCGCAACATTGAAAACATTCTTAAAAGCAGCAAACGCTGACACGGTGCTATCCAATCGCGCATTTTTCAGTGCCATCTGTAAATGATTTATTATTTAAAATGCAAAACGCGGTTCAGTAGGTTTCGAAGCGATTTTTGTTTTTGGTTTTTTTTTTTTATTTAAATTACAAAAGTGCCAATATCGATCCAAGTGCCTGAGATTCTTGTTCTGTTGAAAATGGAAGATCGTTGATTTTACAAAGGTTTCCAACAGAACGAGCGAATAAAGACTGAGCGAAAAGATAAGCGGCCTTCTTCCAACTCGGACACCGACAGCTCGTCAACTCTCATTTTCCAGGTGACAAATTTGATTTGATCGAGCTGTCATGAAGCTCGATTTGCGAGAAGAGAGATAGAGAGAGAGTATTAATTTTGTACGTTGTCGTTTAACAAGATGTGTAATAGATTAGAAACTGACGCATTATAGTTAATTTGCTTTGTAATCGTTTGAAAAAAAATGATGAAAGAAAATAAAAAAGGAAAAAGATTGATAACAACATTTGGTGGTAATAAATCACAACGACCTGGTTGACAGTGTTATATATACATAATTGTAATATATTTAGTTGTAACCCATTACACCGTAATAACATCAACAATTAATTTCATCTCTTATCGCAATTAAATATAACTTTATTCTCTTAATTATGTAAATGAATGGGCAGAGGGTGCACCTAAGGCTTTTTTTTTGTCTTATCCACGCAATTATACGGTATTCATCATATTTTCGTACCTCTCAAATCTATACACTTTATAACTATTTGTTTGTTTTGTTTTCGTCTTTGTAAAGCGTGATCACAGTTCAAGGCGTCTCTACCTAAATGCACGCATACATTATACTGTCTATCTGATTCTTTCACCTAACTATTTATATGATACAGGCAACAAAAACCTCTTGCTATACACATTTTACGTTTTCTACAAGTTTCGCTCGACACTTCACACATGTTTCCCTTCTCTATTGTACGAATTTTAATTTGCACTTTCATCATTGGTTTTTTCGAAGAATCGGTTCAAAAATAGACTTTTTTTTTAAATTATGATTTGCATTCAACAAGGCTCGTCGACACTTCTTGGAAAGGTTAAATTCAATTATAATCACTATTTTTGTTCTTTTTCTTTTCGTTAAATTCTAATCAGGTCGACATTTTGGTGATGAAACGTTGAGAAGTCGTGCGCAAGGAGAAAAACAAATATCAGGCACTTTTTATCTCGCACGACAAAATATGATGAACACATTAAACTTCCTTTCAGTGTAAAAATCATCTAAAATTTTCTCGCAAGAACGTTTGACTCAACTGAAAAAATTCATAAAAATGAATAAATAGTAGGTGTTTTTTAACATGTAAAATTATTTAACAGTTAAAACGAGGCTTACAAATTAGCATGTATAAAATAAAGTAGCAATTAAAAAAGAACAGAAAAAAAAGATTGAACATCGATTAAGTGATTTTTTAATCTTCTTTTCAGCCGTTCAAAATCCGCGCGACTCCAAAAGGCAATTTGTTTGTTTTGTCATATACTTGGAATGCAAGGCAATAAATTACTTATGATCTATTGTTATTGATCACGATGACATTAAATATCAATCGATATACAGATTAGTTAAATAACTAATATAACGATTTACAGCGGAGGCGTGTACTTCTTTCATATCAATATATTTGATTATTTTCATCTCAATTGCATTGTATTTAAATATATAAATATTGTTTCACATTGTGTCAGTGGTATACACGTACAACATACATTTGAAACATCATTTTTCTTGGATTTTCTCTCTACATTATGTCTTGTTTGTACAAATATTTATATATAAAATATTTCTTGAAGCAGAAGTCTCGCGTCGAAAAGCTTGGTTTTCCGTAATAAAATTTTGAATAAAATATAAGAACAATTAGATAACATGTACATAAAATCATTTGTATGTTCAAATTGTTTAGCAGACTAGTTGCGTTGCGTCAAACACAAATTTGAGAACCAAGCTTTGTGAAGGAGCTCCTGTACAGTACATGCCCTATACAAAATCGAGTGTCAGTTTCTGTACATGCTAACTATGAAAGCTCAGTCAGCGATGCTGTAATGCCAGATTTGGTTTCTTCTTTTTTCTTAAATTGCTGCAGCAACAGTCAAAACAAAAGAACAAAGAATCACGGTCGAACGAATTAAATGCTCTCATTTTTTGTCCCAACGAATATATAACCATTAAGTTTTCCATTAAATTAAAACTTTGAATCATATATATAAAAAAGAAACAACTTCCAATTGTTTAAACAACAAACTTGATCTGATGCGCAATATCACAAACGTGACGACATTTTGATACGAAAGAATTTGGGCTTCATTCGTAATCAACCGACTCGGAATGCCGTCGAGGGCTTGGTATACACCTCGTAGACTATAAGTTAATCGACTAAGTTTTAAAACTATAGGGTAGAGCTTGGAATAATTCGGTAAAGCCCTATGGACGGATCGTTCGCACGGTGACTGCTCGATGGACGAGATTTTTTCTTGGCAAAGTATGCGTCTTCTTCATTTCTCTTTGTTCACGATCAAAAGGCACGACTTGTTAACTCTTGACTCCCCCTTCGAACAACAATCTTCTTTCATACAAATCGATCTTGCTTTTCATCTTCCTTCTCTGAATAAATAGATTTGTACAATAAATATTTTTGTTTGTCTGGCTTATAAAATTTTGAACTGTTGTTCGGCCCGTCAGGTCGAAACACTTGCGCGCTGTTGCGTGATTGTGCAACGCTCATCACTGATGACTCTTGCTAAGTAAATGCGAATTGAATTGATAGAGGTTGCAGCACTGTTCGCCGCAGATGTTGCACTTCCAGGGGTTGCTCTCACTGTGGCAGCCTTTGTGCAAAAAGTAAAGTGTTTGATCTGGAAACGTGATTCTACAGTGGGTGCACTGCAGCCCGCTGCTGCGCTGCTCCGGCCGAGTCGACGTCGGCGGTTCGCCGCGCGAGTGCTGACCACTGGTCGTTGAGCCGTTGTTCAAACTACTGTTGTTCGTACCGGACAACTTTCTTCTCAAATCGTCGCGCAGTAAAGACTTCAAAGGCGATACCTTGATTAGGGACGGCAAGGGCAGACTGCTTGACGTTGCGCCGCTCTCGTCTAAACCGTTGCTGTTTGGCTCTTGCTTAATAGGAATTAAGGAAATCGATGGTGTTATCGCTTCCTCGCCACCTCCGACGTTTCTGCAACAACAATTCATATTTTATATTTTTTACAACACCATTCACAACAATGTTATCAACAAAACATGAGAATTATGTTTCGTAGGTTCATCAATTATTTATTAACCTGTGAATAGCAGTGCTATTGATAGTTAACTGATGGTGGCTACTGCTGGGAGCGTTGCTGTTACTATCAGCGCTCTGTGGACTGTTGGGACCATCTCCGTTGATTGCTGGACTGGGATTGCGCTGTGCGGTTTGTTCCGGATACGGGATCGAGATTTCAACATGCGGGGTGAGAAAATGCATCGGCGGTGTTGCATTGTCGGCCGACCTGTTGCCTGTGCTCTCTCCGCTATCGGACAGAGGAGCTGATGCCATCGCCTCTCCTGTTGTGCAACTGTTCATCAAGGACGTCGAGCTGTTGGGTCCTGGGTTATCTAAATCTATGCCGTGTCTGTAAACAACCAATTAGTTAGTCATTCCACTTAAAAAACAAACAATTAAACTCGTATCAACGACTAATGTATTTTTTTAGAAACCTATTATTAACAAATGACGAATGTTTAATTTGTTTAATGACCTATTGAAAAAGTGCAGCCTGAGGCACTTCATGGTGGAAGCTCGGTAATGACAAAGAGGACACGACTTGACCATGTCGTGCTGACCGACGTGCTCGTTTTGAAAATGCGCCCTCATGGCGATCTGACGCTGAAAGCCTCGATTACAAATCGGACAGTGGAAAGGCAACGTTTTTGAATGTGTGGTGAAATGCTCGGCCAGGTGGTCCTTCCTGAAGAATCTCTTCTGACACACGCGACACTCGTAGGGTTTGACTCCTGTGTGTCGCATCTGCAATTACAAATTTCGTTCCATTACTAATCTTAAATTCTCCAGCTCGGCAATACCTTTGTGGTTGATTTGGATTGGTCATTACTTTGTGTCTACGCATATTGGCTCCATTTGAAAATTTCATGTTACAAACGTCGCACTCAAACACCTTTCTATGTGATCGGTGTCCAGAATGTCCTTCGTCACCGTCTCCTTCATTTTCCGGGCCTTCAATCCCCTCGGCGCTTTCACCACCCATTAAACATTGGTCTTGATGCGCGCAAAAAGCAGTTTTGTTTATTGTTTCGTAATTATCACAGCGATCGCACCTGCAATCAGATGATCAATTCAGTGACACAAGGTTGGAACAATTTTTTAATATTCATTGCGAGTTAAAAGTAACTTTCAATATTACCTGAAGGCAGGCACTGCGCCATCACCACTGTCGTAATTGGTATTGAGAGCAGCCTCGTTATCAGCGTCCAAAGTTTCCTCTTCCCTGTGATTTGAGGAGTCACCAGCCTCTGCCTGCAGCGAGGAATGAGAATCTACCTCGTTTTCCCCACCGCCACCATCGACTCCATCTGACATGATACCAAGCGGTGGGACTATCCCGATTCCTTCATCCAACCTAAACCAATAAAATTTCACATTTTCGTTATCACAAATGACCACTTATTCATTTCTAAAAAATCAATTTCGATTTCATTTTCCAATTTAATTGACCAATAATAATTTCACAAAGTGTGTCATCATTTAAATTCTCTTTGAATGTCAAGAAAAACTTGATTCTGACACTGTGACCTGTTTTTCCTCCATCAGAAAATTGTGCAGCCTGCAATTAAGCCGACGTCTGTCATTGTTACGTTAAAATTACTTTTTAATTCAGGGAACAATTTTTTATCCGATGATTAGATAGAAATCTCATCTCGATAATTGAGCAAACAAACTATTTGATTTTGGAAGTGTAAAAGTAAAGTCCAATTTCTGTCACTGTTTTGCCTCGAGATAAGCCTCACATGGTTTTATCATTTTATTGACATTCCATCGTTTCGCCGCTACAAATTTTCATTTAAAAGGGAACACCACATCGAGATAAAACATTTTTTCCTTATTTTCAACCAAAAAGCAAACCGAGAACGTTCAATGGTTATTGACAAGATGGCCTGGAGGCCTGTTTAGCTGACGGATTGCGATATTGGCCTCATTTTGACGTTGATTTGACGTTTGAGTCGGTCACACGTAGCCAGTCGGTCACTACCACACGTTCACTCTTACACAAACATCGTCCCATTTCCCGAAGTCTCTCTTGATTATTTCGCAATCGCAATTCGTCCGCTACTTTTTTTTCCTTCACGCGGGACAAGTTTTTTTCGTTCCAACAAAACAGAAACGAGCGAACAAATTGCAAAAGACAACTGCGACCGATTGTCAAACCGCGGGGTGATTTATTTATCGCTGGGAAGATTATGGGATGGAAACACCTGGTGGCGGAGCTCGGCCAGAGTGCACTGCACTTTGTCCCAGTTTCCGAGCGAATCCGTCACTCGTGACGTAGCTTTCGCGCGCGGCTTTCATTACTTACTCACATTCCACGGAGATGGCCCGCGAGGTCTCTCAAACCCGAGCGCCCATTGCGCTACCCCGAATCCGTCTCCGTCTCTTCAACTTGTCGTTTGCCTTCGTCCGTTCTCTCATCCGCGCATCTAGTATGTCTAGTATATGTACATGCGCCTGACTCAGCGCGGCTTTCGAGGCCCCAACTACCGTACCGTGTATTGTCAATTAAACAAGTACACACCGTGCCCCCTCTCGCTCTTTTTCACTCACTTTCTCGTTTCAATTCACAACGAACGACAAGGATAGCGCTCGCTCTGTCTCTTTTTGCGGACTGTCAAAATCATACATTTTTACAAAGTGTCAAAATCAAAGTCAATGACAGTTTCATTGTAACTTGTTATGAAATTTGAATGATTGTCTCAAAGTATAGCGAGTAAACAATTGAAATTAATTTTTTGATGTGTTCATCAAAACACTTGGCGCGAAATTCAAACTTGTTAGTTGGACTTTTTTTTTTATTCAAACAATAATGTGTTGTAAACAATTAGCTTTGACAATGTATTAACTTTTGTTTACATTTTACTGTCCATGAAATTATAAACATTTGTTTATTTTTGTTGTTCATGGTTTATTTACATTCAACTTATTTATTTGTTGACACTACAGTTTTTTAGATTTTGAGTCTATAATGAAAATGAAAAAAAAGTTTGAAAGATATTGTAAACAATAATTCAATTGGATTTAATCGAAACGATTATAAAAATATCCTTTTTATCAATTCTGTTTCTTTGAAAAAACTCTTTTTTACAAACTATCATGAGCGCCATCTCTGTACGGAGATTGAAAGTTGCAAGTGCGTTTCGTGCGCAGTGACCTCTTTGCTGTTTGAAACTTCCGTTTTCCGGTATCGATCTGGCGGCGCGCGGCGCAGAGAGAGTCGTGGCTGTTATTTTTGTGAGGCTGCGTCCGCCATTGCTTGGTGTACGGTTGTTGAGAGAGCGCGCGCGCGAGAGAGAGGGAGCGCGGGGAGCGAGAGAGCGAGCGAGGGAGCGCGAGAGAGGTGTGCGGTGTTGTTGCGTGATTGCCTGCTGCCTGCGAGAGAGTTGTAACGTGTGTGTTTGTTGTGTTGTACAAAATTTTGTCGCGTGGATTCGCGCGCGCGAGTCGTTAACCGGCCCGGCTGTGTGTGTTGCAATAGTTGCCCGCGCAAGTGGCAGCAGTCGTCGATTAGAACATGACCACGTACATCCAGGTCGCCGAGGACGAGGGCGACGAGCCCATCGAGCTGCCCACCGAGGAGGACAACACGCTCCTGCTTACGACCGTGTCGGCCCAGTTCCCGGGCACTTGCGGCCTCAAGTACCGCAATCCAGAGACCCGCACCTTGCGCGGTGTCAGACTCGTCGACGGCCGACTGCACGCTCCCGAAAATGGCTGGGGCAAAGCGGTCTATTCCTGCGTCTTCCCAAAAGGTATTTCATCACACCCCACCTTTGCCTTTATTTTTATCACTTGCCTTTTGCACACCTCCATCCAAGGATTCTCTCGCGCTCTTTCTCTCTTGTTCTGTTGTTATGTCCTCTCTATCTCTCTCTCCCCCTCTCCCCTCCTCCTCCCCCGCCCTTATATGTCGATGACTCTTTGACTGTGTGCGCACGGTCGCTAGCGCTACCCTATTTCTGTTTCTTCAGCTGATCGACTTTCGCATCCACGCGCAACTTTTTTTCTCATTCCCTCTCTCTTTCTCTCTCTTTCCTTAATCAATCATTCGCGTTATCATGCTCGATGATGCTTCTTAACCTAAAAACAATTTAGATTCAAGTCATCGTCGATGATCAGATGCCCGACAAGGTGTGCCAATCTTCGCAGCATCTTCTCAATTTTTTATTTCCTCTTTTCCGGTTTCTTCTCAGTTGTAAAATGTTGAGCTGTTGCTTTTGCTAAAAATGCAGATCAGTCAGTCGACGGCCGGCTAATCACTGTTTCTTTTTATCATTTTTTGTTATTGTACTGATGTACGGATTGTTTTGCAGAGAATAAAAGAAAATCAGACGACAGCTTGGAAAACTCAACAGCGAAAACTAAGAGGATGGAAACTAAGATGCGGTGCACCGACCTGATTGTACTTGGCTTGCCATGGAAAACTAGTGAGCAAAATTTGCGAGAGTATTTTGAGGCTTTTGGCGAGGTTCTAATGGCACAGGTGAGTATTATATTTAGCGTCTGACAATTTTAAGCTTGATAACGAGCCGAGATGATGAGCATGGCAAACGAATTCTAATCGTAATTAATGATGTTTTTAGGTGAAAAAAGATGCCAAGTCAGGACAAAGCAAAGGTTTTGGTTTCATTCGCTTTGGAAGTTATGAGTCACAGTTGCGATGCCTAGCGCAACGACACATGATCGATGGCCGATGGTGCGATGTAAAAGTGCCGAACAGCAAGGTAAGAAACGTCTCCTTCAATTTGCAAACCCACTGAGGTATCGCGACGCACGTAGTCCTTAATTTTCAGATCCATTTGTCTCTATCTCGGAGCTTCGCAATTGATTTGCAATGTTGAAGATGAATTGTCGATCTTGCAGAAGCGAATTCGCGGTTTCAAGATTGCTAATCAGCTGCGAAGGTCTAAAATTATTACCAACAAAAAAAAAATAAATAAATAAATAAGCGTACCGGATCATGTCCGCGACTTAATTAATTAATGAGTGACTTGGCAGAGTTTCGTGTATGAGCGATGGATGTGTGCGAGCAATACGAGACAGTGTATGAACGACAATCGACGTCGCCTCTCTGATGTGTATGCGTGTCTGTGTGAAAAATAACACCAATCCTTTATTTTATTTCTCCTCTGAACGAGAACAGCAAATTTGATCAGCAATGTATCTTTCATTATAGTATACAAACATTTGATTGAAAAGGGGTATTTTCGATTTGTCTCGCTTGAAGAATCAATCAGTTCCAAATCGATTCTTTGATGTTTATAAAATCATGAGACAAAATATCAACTTCCAACTTGAAAGCGGCATTTCTTGCGCGTGTCGCGAAAAACAAACTTCAAACGTGTTTTTCTTAGACCAACATTTTATTTTCTTGCTGTAAATAGAACTTTGAAACATTTCATTCAATTGCAACGGAATTTTTTTGGATTATTCAACAAGTTTTTGTTATAAACAAAGTTAATCGAAGTTTCAGTTTAGTTTCAGTTTTGAGGTGACTAAATCGAAAAGACCCCTGAAGTTATAAGTTTCAACGGCGAATGGTCCGGTCAAGTTTGGTTTTCTCAACTTCTCACGTCTTTGACTTTGCGAATCGAATGGATGAGTTGAATGGATTGATCTTGAATGACGCCTAGAGTTCTTCGTTCGATACTTCTTCGAAATGCACTGAACCCCGAATGAACAGTATGAATATGAGTGATTTTTCATTGTAAATCTCGATCTTGCGATCTTTTCTTCATGGGATGATTTTTGGTCGCTGTTATTGTAACGATCTTACGGCACGCGTTGCGTCTTTGATGAACGTTCGTTCCGTTCATCGTGTAATGGTCGTTGTACGATGTGTGCATGAGTGTAAAACGCGATCGTTTTTCATTCGATGATGCGTTTTTTGTCCACCGGATTACACACTTTTGTTCTCCATTTTCTCGTTTTTTATTTCCGAGGTTTGACTTCTTTTGTGTGCCAACGCGACTTGAAACAAGTGTACTTTTCTAAAGTTAACACATTTTTTTTATCCATTTTTTATTCTCACCAAAGTTGAAATTGTTTTTTATACGAACTATTATAATGTTAGTCAACGCTGGATTAGTTTCATAGATTATTTCGAGCCTTAGCAGTATAAAATTCAACAATACACTTTCGAGCATCATTTTTGTACTTGACAATTACTTGAAAACTTATTTTTGTCTCGCTGATGTTACCGATATGATTAGGATGATGTGTTTTTTTCTGAGAGAGGGAATGGCAAATAGGTATCGACAAAACAGATTGTTGGTGTGTAACTAAAGTGTGAGTATGAGTGTGAAAGGCAAATTAAGAAGCCTAATTATCTGATGCATCAATCTAGAACGCGGAACTGATATGCTAAAAATTCATTTCAAACATTGTACGTCATTAAACAAATGATCAATTGAAAGTTTGTTTTTAATAACAAAAAAAAGAAACCGAAAAGAAAGCGAACCTTCTGAATGGTGCATGAAATAATGTAAGGCGTTGGTATGTTTGAATGGAGAGAGAAAAAAAATCTGCCCATCTAACTGGAAATTGTGAGTCATTGGCGAGTGCTGGTGTGTGTCTGGTTACAGAATATTGATGGCTTAATGATGGCACGTCAGTATGACTCGAAACACAATGACTACCGGATGATACCGGTGCACGCAACGAGCAACCGGCGGATGGCTGGCGGTGGCAAGCCCTACGCGAACCTAAGTGCGGAGTGTGCGCCCCGTTACGAGCCCGAGTACGAGTACAAAACGACACACTATCCGTCGTACCCTGCCAACTATCCTTATGACGAGGCGGCCAAATTTAAAGCTTACGATGGGCAGCAGTATGGTTACGACGCCAAGAGCCAACCGTCGGCGTACGCCGGCACCGCTACTGGCTACGAGCAGCCAGCAGCGCCACCTGCGTACGACGCGCGCGCCACCTACGCTGCGGCCCCGCAGCCCTACTGTGACGCTGATTACACGCGTTACCCAGCCTATGACGAGCGCGCCCCCTATGCCGAGCAAGTCGACTACGACAAGACCAAGTACGCGTACAGTTACGAGACCGATGAGAGGTACGCCGCGGCCGCAGCGGCGCAGCCGCCCATGGACAACCGCTACCACGAGAGGGACGGCTACGTCGCCGACGACAGGAGGTACGAGCGAGAGCCTGACAACAGGTACCCAACCGACGGCGAAAGGTTCGCCGACTCCTCGAGGTACTCGTCCAAGGAGAACTACTACGATCGGTACTACAAGCACCGGCCCTCCCGGGACCACCACGTCGCTGATCCATCCAGATACTGATCCAGATCGGACGACAGATGGCGCTCGACCAAACGACGGGACACCTTTTTTTCAATTTAGATTTTAGTTTTGTTGAGACACATGTAGGCTTGTGTCTTGAACACAATTCAATTTCTGATGGCATTATGTTTCGGCAGACGTTCACTTGATACTCAATATAACTCATGTAAAATCGAACCTTTGAAACAAAAAAAATAATGCTTTGGCCAAAGCAACAATGTCATTGTCAAAGAACAATTGCAATTGAAAATCGAACACAGTGCCCAGGATTGATATTATTGTAATATAATGTAATTAACTGCACAGCAAGATTTCAATTTTGTTTTTTGTTTTTTGTTTGGATTATTAGGCGGCTGAACTTTTGCAGTTGGTATTTTGACATTTTTATACATACGTAAAACTGAACGCTGAACTTGATTATAGATATTTTTACTTTGTGATAAAATGTAAATAAAGCAATGAGTATCACGGGATAAAAGAAACAGCACAAGTTTTGTAGACTGATAATTTATTTCAATTGGTTTTGACCATCAATTATCCATCATGATGTTATAGTGAAAGCAGGAAAGAAAGAAAAACAAAACTCTGTAGAAGAACAAAAAAGAAGTCGGTCACGAATCAAATGTTTGTTACTATAATGTATAATTTTTACAGTGAGTATAAAAACAAGTGTGATCAGATGTCATATTTATACCATGTTATTCGTACTGGTGGCACACGCTCAACGATTATTTATGTAAATAATATAAATAATATGAATAGTATAGAGACATTGGTACTAATGTTTATCGCTTATGTTAGAATAATGGCTGTTTCACATGATCACACGCACCATCACTTATCATTGACTTTAATTATCATTTAGAATTTACATCCAATTCTATTCATCATACAGAATTGGGAAAAAAAAATGTTCGAACCCTTTATTGGACTGGGCTTTTTCAGATGACGACGATTTTGTTTAACGAATTGGTATTTACTGAAACACAGACAAATTAACATCAATTTGATATTGTACTGTTTGTATGTATGAGTTCTAATTCGACAGTCAGTCGAGGATGAGTGTTTATAAGTTGTTAAAAGCAACGGCTCAATAAAGGGTTGAAGGTGAGGAGAGAGAGTAACGGTGGGCGTGATGACTGATTGATGCTGTGTTGTATGTAGGAGGGAATGATGCAGCAAGTGCCGTGCAAGGTGTTTGTTGGACGCTGCACGGAAGACCTGACCGCGGATGACCTGCGCGACTACTTCTCAAAGTTCGGCGAGGTGACGGACGTTTTCATCCCGAAGCCCTTCCGGGCGTTTTCGTTCGTGACGTTCCTGGACCCGGAGGTCGCGCAGTCGTTGTGCGGCGAAGACCACATCATAAAGGGGGTGAGTGTGCACGTTTCGAACGCCGCGCCCAAGAGCGAGGGCTACAACCGCAACTTCAACCACCAAATGAACTCGAACATGCGCGGTCGAGGCGTCCTGCCGAGCAGCCAGATTGACAACCACATGCAGGGCGGCTACCAGAACAACCGATACATGGGCCACTCTGGCAACAACATGGTGCCGAACGGATGGAACAACTCCGGCAACCGGGCGAACATCGACATGCCCAACCTGCAAGCGCTGGGCATCACCGGCCAGAACAGCGGCGGTGGCGGAGGAGGAGGCATGTCCAACCCCCTCGCCATGGGCGGCCTGAACCTTTCCGCGCTGCCGGTGAACCCGGCCCTGGTCGCGGCGGCCCTCAACCAGGCGTCCTGGGGTCTGATCGGCAACCACCTACAGAACCAGGGCAACGAGCAGGGCTACTCAAACCAGCCGGGACCGCCGGGCCAGCCGCCTAGCGCCAACAACAGCATCGGCAACAGCGCCAACTCGGGCTTTCTCAGCTGGATGAATCAGGGGGCGGCTGGCGACGCCAACGCCGGAAACCCCGCCGCCACCGGTGGCCCCGGACCTAACAACCCCAACGCCTCTCAGGGGGCCTGGCAGAACCACCCTGGTCAACGCGACGGCAAGTCAAATACATTTCTTAAGTACGAGTAAATTTGCCCGGGACTCCGAGTCTACTCGTAAAAGACGGGCACGCTCCCTCAGTCCCGAAAGCCTTGTGCTACACCACTATCCTGCTCACACAAGACGAAACAAGAAGCAGACCCTTGTTGACGCCAACTGAACAGCTCGTCTTCTTGTGTCCACCCCCACCCCCTTCTACGTCTACCTACGTGCGTGTGTTGTCCCACTCAATCTATCTTCTTTTATTTCCTCCAATTATTATCATTATGATTATGGTTATTATTATTGTTTATAACGCAATTGTTTTTAAGAAAACCGGGTTTGTATGTATTTATATATGAACATGTATATAAAATGCGATCGCGTGTGCTGTTTCACGATGTTGTCCAATATGATAAATGAATTGTGTGATGAGAGTTGAATTGCGCCTATTGTATTTTGGTTTTTTTTTCCTCTCTTTTTGTTTTTCCTTTAAATAGCGACCAACCAATCATGTTTCCAAAATTTTACGCCACGCATCGACGTAGAACCGAGCGATAACGATAATTCATTCATTAAAACAACAGAACACCGACCACCGTGAGCCACACAAGCACACACATACTTTTACATATGGAATCATGCAAAAACCGAACAGTATGGCGTGGGGTATGGCTGAACTGTATGACTGCGAATGGCTGATAGATACTGTTGCTTTTTGTACGACATGTGTACAAGTATTTCCGCTACTCCTATGTATCTATATATAAATATATATAAACGCAAGATACGATGGCTCGTAGAGAGCTATGCCCTATTATTGGCTTATTATTAGCACAATCTCCACCATCGCGGTTGGGCACGTTATTCTTGAACGCGGGAGAACTGCGGTTTGCTGCTGTATAGATGTTAGATGAGAGGGCAAAAATTCGCGCTCAACCTACCGACGTTGTTGTCTTGCACACCAAGAAATAAAAAGAAACACGGTATGACACAAACACAGTGGCCAACGCCGATAGGTCGAACGCGAATGCCAAGATTGAAAGACTTGTCTCTGAATGTAAGGATAAACGGCGAGAATAACAATGTATAATCAACGTCCATACACATACCATTATTCTTATTCTTATTCATATTATTAATGATAAACCGATAAAGCTAACTCTGACTATTTACCAGACAAAATTTTAAGCATTTAAACTTAATCACGCGTACGCGTCCGAGCAGATTCTCTCTTCTTCGGTGTGCATCGCTGCAAAAAAAATGAAAGTAAAAAAAAAACAAGTATAGCAAAACTATTCCAGGTTTAATAATTGGGGTGTGTTTGATATGTAGTTAGGCTCTGGTCTAAGAGTAACATACGCATCTTATACGATAAATCATACACTGCGATTAATACTATTAATAACACTGTTATAGATTGTTGTACCGAATATTAACGAGCGTAAAAGCGATTGAGAGGACCCGTTTCCTTTTTCACGCTGCATTGTCATTTTCGACCGGTTTGTCGACTGATTGGAACGAGATTGATTGTGCCGTGTGTGGGCGAGGCTTAGAGGCCGACTTTTATTCAATCAAACATCGCGGAGTATATGATATTTGAACAAACAAAAAAACTCCTCTGCTCCTCGCACTGGACGTGTGATGTATCGTAGATGTCAAAATGAAACTGAATCTTTGTGTATCGGTGTTGTGCATTAATCCGTCGAACGTATATACGTGTGCGTCAGCGGAGGGACTCAAGTCCTTCCGCTCATTGATAGGCAAACAATTCGAATGCTATGACGAAAAGGGAAACAAAATGTTTTCTGACGTAAAACAAGAAAGAAGAAAAAACAATTCAATGTTTCGACGAGTGGATTTTCGACGCAAAAGTCCAGTAAATGTTTGGTGAAAGTTGTAATTGCGATCTGAGGACCGAGGAGATGCGTGTGGCTATGTTGCAAAGTAACAATTAAATGACAAAAAAGTTTACAAAGTATATTATATATTATATATATAGAATTATATATAACATAAAAATATGGTGTGAAAAAAGCAAAACCCCTTGACTTGTTGTTGTGTACATGCTTGATACTTTTTAGGGCTTTCGTTCTTTGGTTGTCTAATGACGTAAGGGATATTTGAGTCGTCGGTATGAAAACGATTTAATCTACTGACTTATAGGATAATAACAAATTGGTTGCGTGTGAAAACGAAAAATGATACAATTTTCGATAAACGAAAAGAGCCTCCTTTATTATGACGATGAAAACCCCCTCTGCGCCCCCTTCCCCCCCTATTGTGATTCTGCAATTTTTGATGATCCACGTTGTGTCGAGTGTTGGATTGAAACGTGTTTCCGTTTTTTGCTTCGAATGACTTTTTAATCATCATTTACCTTTTCTGTTTCGTTTGGCGTTCACTTTGTCTTTTCACTCTGTCTTTATTTTTTCGTTCGTTTCGTATAATATATTTATTGATGAAAAAAAAACATTAAAAAAAAGAAAAAGTTTGTGTATCATTGCTAACCAACGCATCACCATCGCGACGATACTTGTTGCGGAAGTTGTCATAATACGCGACCTCACGTATACGGGATGAATTTTGAAATGCGCAGTTCAGACGTATAAATAAATATATATTTACATGAAGCACACGATAGAAACGAAAACAATACAAAAAAAATGAATTATAGGTATATCGTTGTTCAAGCGGATGATAGTGTGACGATGTTCTTTGTCAAACGAGGCTTCTTCTTATCTCGCCTTTTTTACTCATCCGACCCTACCCTCCAGTTTTCAAGCCTCTCGTTCCGTTACCTTTCACTTCTTCGACTTCGTGTAAGATTGTGCATCGATTGTAAAACTTGGACGATGAAAAAACAAAAATGAAAAAAAAAAATAAAGTCGCGCGACGATTAATTATTATTATTATCATTATTATTATTATTATAATTATTATTATTGCGTCTGTTGTTATACGATGGAAATAAAAGCAAGGACAAAAACGAAAGAACTATATGATGATAAAGAAAAATAAACAATATAGACTGAATTCGAAATAACGCTCATATTCTGTATGGATGTCGGCTTGGATGATATTTGTTAACGGTCGTCTCAGAACTAGAGTCAAGCGCAGATAAAATGCACCCGAGTTGTCGCTGGCATCAACACTGGCGCTGATGCTCTCCATGTTGAACGTGGCAGCGCCGTCTGGCGGCGGTGTCCGTAAGCTCGCCAGGTTGACGAGAGAGCGCTCTCTGCTGGATTGTTTTTGAACTAATTGTATATCTTTCGTGGATGTGAAAGCCCGGCTGGTTTGATATCGTGCGTTTGAACGTTTTCATACTGCGAAGATGGTTGCGTGTTTATATTACTGACAAAGGCGGACAAATGTATAGCGTGTTTTCACGAGAGCGAGAGAGAGATTGAAAGAAAAAAAAAAGTGTGTGTGATAAAATAAAAAACGATGATCCAATCATTGACACACAAAACAATGAAACACTCGAGAGCCAAAGTGTTGGTCAATATGAGAGAAGATGCGGTTATCTGTGCGTTGTCTGCCGATCAGACAAAGACTGTAGTTTAAGACAACTCTTAACAAACATAGACAGTTAGCAATAGTTTGCAACAACTATTACTCGAGCGTCGTGCAGATCGCGTGTGTCATTCGTCTCACTAATCATGCAACTAAACATGGATTTAATAAAAAAAACAAAAAAAAATTTAAGAAACAAACAAACAAAAAGTAATGAAGTCAAACACGGGGATAACAATTTTGTAAAGTCAAGAGTCAACCACAATAATTGATTCTCGTACACGCTTAGAAATCAAGTTTGCTCAAGTGATGCCTTGGAAACGAACAAAATGATCGGGCGATCTGCATAAGTCCGCGACGATTCTGTAAATACTCCTAGGAATGATATAATGCAATGCGAGGTTTTATACCGGTAAGAGTCAAAATCATGGCATGTCTGGTACGACAGGCGAGCAAGTTGTGTGCTGTATGTTGTTGTGTAATTAAGAACTATTAGACAAGAAGACTGGTTATGAAACAAAACAAAAAAAAAAAAAAACAAGTAAATAAATAACTAAATAAACGAATCTTGCCAGAATGGAAATAAAATCGACCTCCGCTGGTCAACAAGCAATCATTGGACTGATTTCATTCACTTACTTTCTACAATCCAATTTTGTTACTGAATATACTTCCTTCACTTTGCATTATTTATTTTTCACAGGTGAAATAAAACCGTTCGCAATCTCATAATTGCTTGTTGACAAAAATTTAAACAAAAACAAAAACTAATAATGAACAGATGTACGATTCAAACTTGCGTTCTTCATTCAAGAAATCGACTCCAGACAATTCGTTTTTTATACATTTTTCAATGAAACTTATAACATGAAACGATGAAAAAAAAATCGAAGCATTTAAGAACAGACCTGCGTTTGTCTTTCTTGATGTCGATACCTGCAAGTATTAAGGAAACAAAGCAAAAATAAAAAAAAATCTTTGTCATTGCGCAATCGTTGATAACTTGAGAATTTCGATCGAGTAAAATTACACCTTGCGTGTTCGTCATTTAACCGACTTAATAGTGAGCTTTAACGAAAAAGAAGCCAAAAGGTCGCTGAGCTCCGTCGCTTTTTGTTCTTACCAACTTCATGCTCTCATCCTGTAATCATCGAAGAGTTGTCATCAACGCATCAAATGTGTAACAGGAAACAAAAGTGACGGGTTTCAGTTGGAGCTGACAAGATGAAAGAAAAAAATATAGTCGCTCTTTTTTATTTTCACGTTCTTTGTATAGACCTTGGATACCGACTACCAATTCGAATTCTATTGTATAAAAAAAAACAAAAAAAAGAACAAGAATTTTCTCATTTTTGGGTTTACCACATATGATTAAATTTAGAGTGCGCGCATATATATTTGTAGGCAGTTTGTAAAACAGAGGAAATATAAAATGAAAAAAAGAGGGAAAAATAAGACAAACAAAAATGAAAGAAAAAAGGTACAAATATTGGTTGGATCGTGGGATCTTTGCATGGGAATGATAACAAGAGATTGCGAGAGAGCGAAATGAGAAACAAATTAGAGAGAGAGATTGAGAGAGCGAGAGAAAGAGAGAGAGAGAAAGAGATTAAGAGAAGACAAGAAATAAAGAGATGAGAAAAATATTTATTATATGATACGTGTCCAGGGTCAAATAAATTGGTTGTTTCGTTCGTTGAGGGTAACTGGATAAACGATGTTTCTTGTACTGATACGTGTGTCGTTGCATTGTGCCATTTCTGCGAAGAAAAGTAAAAAAAAAAGAATTTATACTGACGCTGGATACGTCGTCGTCACTGGATACAGAGCATCAAGCATTTCGATTATTATAAATAAATGTAACATGCAAGTAAAATCATGGTGTATATTATTTTTTGATTATACATTTCCTTTGAGTATAGAAATTATTTTTGCAACACTTCCGTTTTGTATAGTATATAAAATTGTGGAAAGAGCTATTTTATTTCATAGTCAAAATAAATGTTTTGGACAAATTATCATTTTAGTTCAATAATAAATTTTGAAATGATTGAATAATTTTTTGTTTCTAAATATAAATTGATGATACAGTATAATGAGTGATAAATTGTAAGCGGAAACGATGAAGAGTGGCATGTTGGATTTTTAACGCTCTCGAAGACTGATTGATTGAAGATTTCATTTTTGGCTGGCTGGATGTTCGCGAGTCAATAAAAGTGATTGGAGTGAAAATTCTAGGTGAGCTGATTAACGAATGTTTGGTGTAATTTTATTGTGTGAAGATTCTATTCTCTTTACTAAAATTTTTTCTGTTAAATTAATTATTTATTATTTATTCAAACCAAATGGAGTTGAATATTAATTTGAGGATGAATGATTTTTCAAATATCACAGATACAATTTGAGATAGAACACTTTTTATTTTGATACTTATTTTGGATGAAAAAACCGAGATTAAATAAGCTCTGTCATTTTTAGGTAACCATTTTCATCTCGGGACGAATCGTTGGAGTAAAATGGAAACTGAGAACATCATTAAGGCTAATATACAAAGTACGTTCAACTTTTAAACGTTGCTTAATACAAAGATGAGTTGGTTATTTCAAAATTAAAACTACATTCTTTATTTTCTTTCAGATAATAACGTTAATTAGAAGTGTAACAAGAAAAAGGACTCTTAAGACTGTATTTTTCAATTTTTTATTGAATAAAATGTTCCAAAGCATTTTCGTAGATTTTAAACAACTTTTTATTGAAATTCTTCCTTCAAACTAAAACCTTTTAATTTAAGTTTTGCGTCAGAAAATTTCGAATATGAAATAATCCATTTAGCTTATATCTAATAAAATGTTGCATCGTTTCAACAAACGTGATCATACTTTTTTAGACACAAAGTCTAAAAAGAAATATGCGGATGCAGTTTTTATAGCACAAATTACCAATCACAATAAACATTATTAGTTTAAGGGACCGTGTTTTGTGCATTTGGTTTGAATATTTCAAATGCATTGGACATAAGAAAACTTACCTGTCGCTGTCACTGCAGAATTTTGTAACTCGACAATCTTGGAATTTTATTTTAAAAATTGTAGATCTCAGAAATGAAACAAACAACCGTTGGCTAGTAAATAATTTTATATTCAACATCAGATAAAAACTTGAATAAATAATGAGTTCGGTACCCCATGAAAAAGAAACAATAGGTAAATAATGTACCTAGTTCAAATGTTTTTATAAAAAATGAAATACTTGTTAAACTACAAAACGTTCCATTATAAGTTATAGAATCGATTATATTTTGAATAGCATACCATTTTCTGAACAATGGAAATTGTTGCAATGAAGCAGAAGAAAATGAAACACAAGTTTGAGGCGCATTCTTCTTGTTTTTTATCCAAATTGTTTTCTTCCTTTTTTGTGTTTTTTTTATTTTTACTTTCTTTTTGTCAAATGTAATGACACGGTCCATGCCATCGGAAGCAGGTTGTTTTATATACAGGTACTTTACACTTTGTTTTGTATAAGAATCTTGATTGTATCTACAATCATGCTCTACTCTCACTTGACATCAATAAAAGCCGATTCCGCTCAGAATTTCTAATCTACTCAGGCTGTGATAGAATAATCCGAATACGACGCGACTCATCATCATTTCAATGAGTGTTTTGCTATGTTAATTTTCGTTCCACATTCCATAGCCAGAAGAATATTATTCAACTCATATATCTAACGCAACATGTTATTTTGTACAAATATTTTTTCATGTCACACCCATCTTTGACAAATTTCCGTCGATCTGATTTTCATTTCAATTTTCTTTGTCTCGTTCCAAGAAAGACACGATATTTATTCTGTTATAAAATTATAATAATTTTATTGCCGGTTTCTACGTTTCTTTGAACACAATTTTAATAAATCGACTTCTTTATTTCATTAAACACACTAATGGATGTACAAAAAATGTAAAACACGTGAATAAAAAAAGTCGTTTTTTTCCTCGGATCAGGTATAATAAATTTAGAAATATTTGTTACGTCCGAGGAATCTGGTCAGTTAAGAAATATTGTCGATGCAGCACGGGGCCCGGCGTGGCCCATTCACTTTCGCAGGGGTCAAAACAACATGTTGATCGGTGTACAAAAATACAGTTAAGGTCTCCTACACTCTTTGCCGATCGCTCTTTTTCGTGCTTTACCGTTACGCATTAACCAATCGTAGAGGAATATATGTATATGTTTCAGCTGAGAGTTGCGCGCAGTTGCGCTCATAGCTGATTGCCGGTAAGACACCTCGGCTCATCCTTCCTGCATTTCTTTTTCTCGTAACATTTGCCAGTGCGTAACTCGCGCGCAAACATTGCGGATCATGTCTTCGCTCAGGATCGCCTTGGTTACAATCATTATCGCCTCATTCGCGGTGAGTAAACTTTTACGACGCTCAAAAAGCATTTTTTATTAAATTCGCAAAAAACGTTATATTGATTTAACGAAATTCGTTTCCGTGTCAGGCTGCCAGTGAGACGAAGCAGAGCAAACAGACGTTTCTTTCTACCAACAAGGAGACGAGTTCGGCGTCGTTCATAACGTTGCTCCTCATGAGACTGATCTTCGGGCTGGCCAGTGTCATGGGATTCCGGGAGAACCTCAGCGGAATCATGGGCGGAATTTTGGTACCACCTGGCGCCGACGATTACGACGACTACAGCGAGGACTACCTGCCGGAATTATTCCGCTGAGGCGTGTCCCGTGTCGGATCATCTTTTTTCGTTCTCCCATCACAATTCATTCAAATTCGCTACAGTGAAAACATTTTGCAGTGAGACTAAACAACTCAATTACGCTCGTTACGCGTCATTTCATTTGTGCCAGCGAATTTTGTTTCGTGAATCGATGTAAATAACATTTGCAATTTATTTATTTTACACTCACAATATTTATCGTCATTCTAATTGTTTTTGTATTATTTATTCATTTATTTATTATTATTATTTATTTATTTATTGTCAGTATTTCGTTTTGTATTTTGATTAACCATTAAAAATGTTGTGTCAGCGTATAACGACTAGTGGCCGCTGTTACCCGGACAAATACGGTGCATTAAGCTCGGGGGCTCTCGTCATAATCGTACGCGTACGCAATAAAATAAAGGGCGCTCTCAAATTGACCCGCATTTTAACGGTTCTTCGCGCGCTCACACCAATTATCAATTGTGAACCAGTGGCTTCGATTTGGCATGGAAAAAGCGGAGCGCGCTTCTAATTAATCAGTCGTAACAATTCATTATCTTTCTTTTCACTCGGCACGTCTGTTCAAATTAAAAGCATAATGGCAACCAAATACATAATAATCGTTCGGCGTGTAATTTATGAACTTTCATAAACGATCTAATCGACTTCCCGCGTGCCAACAATATTGTTTCCCATGCAAAATCACGCCTCGTGAGATAACAAATTAGGAATGGCGTAACGTTTTACAATGTTCAAGCGAACTGGACTGGAAGTTGACAATTTTTATTCCCTGTTTATAACAAAATTTCACCGACACGGGATTCACACGCTGCGATTAAAAAACACGACACAATTATACGATTTTATAACCGATCATAAAAAGGACACGTGGAATATGAAATAGAAACGAATATCTGTGTCAAGATTTAATACAAAAAATATCAAAAGGCAATTTAATTAAAGAACCGCTGTTGATGTCGCGTGATAGTTAATGACATCCCACTTCGTACGATCCGAACAGCAGTTGTGTGATGTGTGAAACGTTGTTTTCAATAAAGAATAAAAATTATTTACAAAAGTATAAAGAGGCAGAGTCTTTGGTTCAGCGTCGTTATGATAAAAATCAAAAGTTTCTGTAAATAACCATCAAGCGCGCGACAATAAATCAACGACCGTTCTTGACGATTGTAAATTACACTCAATGTACAAAAAAGTTATAATAAAGTTTGTAACAAAATAAAAGTTGATCTCGTCAATTTCCTCACTGATGAATTCATATTAATTTGTTAGCAGTGTGTAATCATGAAATCAAACATCCTCGTAACCACTTTCTAACAATCATTCAATGGGAAACATTGTACTGTTGAAATCAGGACAGCCTGAAGAATGAACTCGACCCAGGCTAACGTTCGATTAGTCCGCTGTAAAATTAATCCTCACAGTCACTCTCCTCGTCAGGTTGGAGATGCAAATTGCAGCCGATCTTCTTCCTGATCAGGTCGCCCCACAGAACATTGACATTACAAGAGGGACAGTCTCCCGATACCGGCAGGATCCTGCCGTCGTCCTTGGTGAAGATCTCGGCCAAACAAACGAGGTGAGCGATCAGCCGGCACTGTGGATTTATGCACTCCACTTTTTGTTTCGGTTTGATTATTATCAGCCGGCAAATAGAGCAGACCATATCCGCGCTTTTGCTTTCCCGCAGCTCCCCTCCTTTTTCGAGAGCTTCTTCGCCATGACCTTGCCGAAGACGACCGGCATGTGCAGAGGCGCGCTCACCCGGTCGCTGAATTTGAGCCCGAAATCCTCGTCGAGCCATCGGATCATCAAGGGCAGACGGTTCCAAGGCCCAACTTGCAGCATCGCCGACAAGACCTGGAGCTGGAAGTCGAAAACTCTCTGATTGCTTTTCTTTTTTGCCACGTGTTTCAACCTGCGACTCATGTGCGGATGCTGCCAGGCCCACTCAAACTAAACAGTCGAACAATTGATTATATTTCACATGCACCAGCCTCCAATTTGAGTTCCCGCGCCACAATACAAATTCAACATTGGGATGCAAATTTAAAACAATCTCATCGAGTAAGTGATTATCAAAGCACATTTTCTATAACAATTAGTCTAGATATGGAGTTGGTAATTGAATTGATTCATTAGAAAATCGATTGCGAACTTCGAGTGCGTTGCAGTTTCTAAGATACATAATGGTGTTCCTGGTAGCGTCTTGAAGATTAACGACCTACGGAAGATGATGGTTAACAGTCATGTAAAACCGGTTACAGACCGATTATCCAATTTAGATTTCTTTCATCGGCTGCAATTGTGATTAGAGATTTTGTGCGATATACTTTTCGTTCAATCAATGGTCCCGAATTATTTGACTCAATTAAACTTTACGTTACTTACGATTTTAATTGTTGGTTAAGGTTATTGCAGGGTGAGTTATCAATTAGCTGATAAGTTGTTTTGCAAACGAAACGCAAAATAGAGTTTCTAATGATTATTCTCGTGAATCAAAGGCCTTGTAAAAAGCCGACATCGATTCTCCACGCGATTCGCGTGCGAGGGAAAAGAAAGAAAAAAACTATAAAACTAACATGTTATCACCGAGGAGAACATTACTAGCCGCGGATTATTAGACGCTTGATTATGGTAACAGTAAAACGAACATTAAGCGGCTCTCAATTCGATTGACTCTGATCTGTATCTGAGAAATCGTATTATTCATAATTAGGTGCAAAAATGTAATGTTTGAGAAAAACCAGAGGTTCACAGCATATTTTTATACGCTTTGAGGAATCGCATTTCACGCATGTAACATAAAAGAATTGAGAATGAAAATTAATTTTCACGAAAAGTATTTAAAAATTGTAATTAAGTAATTGAACAATTAAAAAGTATACGTTTTTAATTGCAAAAGGAAAGTTTTATTTTCAGCCGTATAACGAAATTTGTTGCAAATTTCGAATCTGAATCAGTTTCTTTAAACAAATTATATTCTTGCAAAATGAGAATTCTTTTGCTCCAGAAATGTTGTTTACATGGAAGAAAAATATTCATGTTCCGTTAGAGAAAAAATGTCTGTTGAGAAAAGTTGTTATTTAAATTTTTCTTTAACATTTAATCGACTGAAAATAGGGTCGACCAGGGTAAAAGTGACACTCAACATGTTTTTTTTTAACCTTCTTTGTTTACAATTATTTGCACTGTCACAATTACACAGAGTGTCACCTTTACCCTAGTTGACCATTATTATAAACCAACCTAAGGCATTTAAAAAAAATTAATTTCATTTAATTCGTATAACGACAAACTATACTTAAAAAAAATTGTTTTGTAAATATTCTTAAAGATTATGATCTTCATGTCACCTGGAGTGCTGCAATGGAACTTGGAAAGCCATGGACTATCAAAATCATGTTCCTATAAAAATGCAAACATTTCTTAAAATACATTCATCACTTATTATTTGTAAATATTTCTCATCTCATCAAAAATAATATAACTGAACAAAATATAACATTAAAAAGTATTCAATTGGTTATGTTTATAATACCATGGCCCTTTTTCACTCGTTCGTTTGGCGCCTCCGTAAAGCCTCCCGGCATTGTGTTGTTTGATTCTTCTGTTCGGGTTTACCGTAAAACCAATATAAGTTCTTCCTTTGTACCGTTCATTTAAACAATACAACATGTAAACTCCACAAAAATTTTCAATCTCAGTGCTGCACATTTCGAGTGCATCTCTATTTATAATTGCAAGACTCACGGTGTACCAAAATGAAGAAGTTTTCAAAAAAAAGGCAAAAAACAACTTCGGCGTCGGTAACCGTCGATAAAACAGTGTGTTAGTTCACATAAAACCCGTAGGTGGCGCGGCGGTACAAAAAATATATGATTTATCCCACGAGTCTTGTTTTTGGATGTGTCAATCGTGTCAACAACGTGTTGTTTTCCTCCCAATGTTTTTGTTGTCAATGATTGTTTACTCTGTAAATATTTTCAAACCCGAAGCTTGAAAATAAATAAACAAACAATGACGAGCACACGTAAACGTCTGGACTACAGGAACAAAGTCATTTTGGCGCCTATGGTGCGAATAGGAACTCTCCCCACGAGACTCCTGGCTCTTGATTATGGTGCTGACATTGTTTACACCGAGGAACTCATCGACTGGAAGTTACTTAGATCAACTCGAAGAGTCAATGGTAAATAAACAAACCTTCTAATTGTTCAAACTCCAATCAACTGTAAACTAATTTTTTAACCTGTTCAAAAGTATTAAATTTCATAACAACTTTTCTCATTGATAAAAAAATGTTACTGTTATATAAAAAATGTTACAGACGTCCTTGGTACTGTGGACTATGTAGACAAAACAGACGGCACCATAATATTCCGCACCTGTCCTCGAGAGCGGGATCAGGTGGTGTTACAAATAGGATCGAGCGATGCAGAAAGAGCTCTCAAGGTGGCACAGCTGGTGGAACAAGATGTGGCAGCAGTCGACATCAACATGGGTTGTCCAAAGACATTTTCCGTCGTTGGAGGGATGGGTGCGGCTTTGCTCCAAAATCCAACGAAAGCACAGGCAATTCTCAAAGGACTGGTCGACAATTTGAAAATACCCGTCTCTTGTAAAATCAGAGTCCTCCCGTCCATCGGAGAAACACTCAAACTTTGTGACACTCTCGTGTCGAGTGGCATCTCGGCCATTGCTGTACATGGCAGAACGACTCAGGAAAGGCCACAACACGCGAACAGAGACGATTATATTAAAGTTATTGCTCAACATTTGTCGATCCCTGTGATTGCCAACGGAGGCTCCAGGGACATTGAGAAGTATTCGGATATTAGTAAGTTCAAACAGAGAACTGGATGCGATAGTGTGATGATCGCCAGAGCTGCCGAGTGGAACTGTTCGATTTTTCGGAAACAGGGGCTGTTACCCATGGACGACGTTATCAAAGCTTATCTGAAGTACGCGGTAGATTATGATAACTCGCCCTCCAATACGAAATATTGCATTCAAAATATACTCAGGGAACTGCAGGACACGCCGCTGGGTAGACAATTTTTAGACACACAGACTTTGGAAAAGATTTGGTAAGATGATTGCTTTAATTTTCAATCAATTCAGAAACACTGAGAATAAAACAGAACTCCGTTTGTCAAAAAATCATTTTTTGTCTATATCAGAAACAGATGTGGAGTTTTAATTTGTTTCGTTGTTGAAAAAAGTCATAGCAATAATAAACTGTCTATTGCAAGAATTTAAAGAATTAGATTTTTTGGTATTAACGAATGGAGTCAAATTAAGTGTCATTAATTTATCCTCTGAATACTTTCCAATTATTTTAGTGAGATATGGGAGATGGATGATTACTACAGGCATAAAATGAGCGAACTGAGGAAAAATGGATTACAGGATAGATTCCAGGTGGAGCCGGAAATATTTTCAGATGAGCTGTCTAAGAATACGAACAAAAGAAAATTCGACGAAGATGATGTGACGTTACTGCGGTGTGCTTTCCTGCGTAAAAATTATATGCCGGATGATATGTTACCAAAGACAAAACTTCTAAACTGGACTGTTGAGAATAGGAAGAAGAAGCCTGCTTACGAAACTTTTCACGAGTGTAAACTTTTTCGTTCCATTGTTACTGTTGATGGAAAAAATTATGGATCTTCGTTTTGGTATTTATTTATTTTTTTCTTTTTATATATTTTGTTCATAGAATTGGTAGTATGGTTTTAATCAACTGCTATTTTTCCAGGGAGAAAAACAAAAGGTGGGCTGAACAAGGAGCTGCTTTGGTTTGTTTATATTCTCTAGGAATAATCAGTATGGAACATCTGATTAAAAATGGGAACGTTGTTTGATGTTTGTTGATGTGTGTATGAAAATAAAACTATTTTTTAACATAAAAAACTGAAAATCATTTCGAGCAAATTTTGTGGGGGAAAATAAGAGAGCATAATTAAGCTGTAATTATACTTTTTTATTATAATTGTAGGCGTTCGTACAATAATTTCGTTCACACGGTAAAAGCATTAGAATAATTATATATTTTTGTTAACTTAAGATTCGTGTTGCAATCGTAAGCCCAATTTTTGTCTATCAGTACAAGAAAAGATGTATATTTCAGGTACAGAAATGTAGATTAAGCAAATGTCTGCCAATACAAGAACTTAAATTTACAATTAACAATTGCCACATTAATTTGAACAACAATTTCATTTGTCCTAATGAGCTTATTACTTTCATTTTTTTTCTTCACATTATACAAAATAGTTCTGATTGTACAAAAATGTATGTGCAAAGCGTTTGCTAATTGTTAAAAGAAACAACTTGCAGCACTTCGTCAAAGGCATTCTTAGGCTGAAGAAGCTTTATAGAAAAAAAATTTGTCAAAAAAAAAACATTTTTAAAATAATTAATAATTCATCTTGAAATTCAACATTCGTCTTATCAAATACGTTTTGAGGGAAAGAAAAAAAAAATTTTTTTTTTCATTTCTCGCTAAGTACAAGACAAAATGTAAATATAATTAAATAATATATAATTAAACTAATTCATAAGACGTACTTAATTACGTTGAAAAAGTTGAGTGGAAAATTTAAATATAAGAAAAATATGAGAGGGTAGTAACGAGTGACGCGACGTTTAGCTGTGGGCGATTGGGATCAGTTTTTCGCCTTGGCCGAGGGCAGGCAACGGCGCTTCCACTGTCAAAACTCCATCTTTGCTCAAGGAGGACTTGATTGTCTCAGGATTCGTGCCTTTCGGTAACAAGAACTCGCGGTTGTATTCTCTGTAGACTGATTTCGTATCGGTTTTTTCTTCATGTTTTGCGTGCACCTGAAAAAATACACTTCTTTAATCAACTTATCAAAATAAATACACTCAAAAACATTTTATCAAATTTTACTGGCCGAAAATAAACCGACAATCTAAATTTAATTCTATATAAATTATGAGTACAATTTGTCTGAAAAAAAAAATTGTCCATGGGACATAAAATAAGAAGATAAACGAGCCAGCAGTATTTTAAAACTGATCCTTGATAAAAAGACCCTTGAAGACTGGCTGATCAATTACTTCGAATTTGAACTAGTAAACCTTGACCGTAATACTTGATCGATTTTTCTGATACGAACATTCATTATGGGACTCGTACCCAGATAATTTTGTTTTTGTTTTGTTACGTTGCTTTTTTTTTGTTTCATTTTGAACGCTCGAAAACTGATGAGCGGAAATTCGATTTGCTTATCGTAATTAAATTTTGATTAATCGCATGAAAAAGGGCGATTAGGCTGGGCGATTGAAATCGATAGCTTTTAAGATTGAAAAGGCATTGTGTGTGACACCTGTGGCTGCACTTTACATAAAACGTTTGTGCTCGCGCTATTGAAATCTTCTGAAATGACATCACCAATTAACAAATATTACACAACCGCATGACGTTGCGTCACTTACATTTCTTCACAAAGCATTTTTTTTTCTTACGTGTCAAGAATTTGATTTTCGCGTTTTGATTTTAATTTGAAACAAGCTTCAACAGTTTCTGATTTTCGTTTACGTTAAATATACAATTTGTATAATCATTTTCCACCTGATAAAATGTTTATAAATATTATCTGAACATTACGAATTGCATTATTTCGGGTCTGCCCGCGTGACGACAGTTATAATTTATTTTTGGCGCGAGTTATTTTCGGCCAAGTTCCGTTTCAATATAACTTTTGAAATATGCAGACAAACTATGCGCCCAATGCACCGTCTTTAATTAAACTCATATTCGACAAAAACGCTGAATATTAATTCCACAAATTAAATTCGTTTAACAAGGCTTGAAAACGGCAATAATAACTAGTTGCAACATTTTTTTGCAACCTCATGTTATAATTACAAAAAGATACTCACTAATAGTTTGTTATCAACAGTCTTGACGACAATTTCTTCTGGAGTATATTGGGAAACGTCGAATCTCAGTTTGAGTTTTTTGTTATCTCCTTCGTCCTGGATCAGGGGGCTGTTCAGGCCATCCAGCCATGTTGAATCGTGTTGTGGACTCAACGAGCTATTTTGGCTCGTCTGTTGTGTGGTGCTACTGAAAATAAATTCATATTCATCTTTAATTCCTTCGATCAACATTGAATTTCATTGAATTTTCATTGAATGTCATTCATAACAGCTGTTTTTTTTATATTTCATCTTTTATTAAAAACAGATTTCGGAAAAAAATATCTTATTCTAATTTTCTTCCTCAATTTGCAATAACTTGTAGCTTACAACATAGTGTAATTGTTAAAATGAGTTTTCTTTTTTCTGACGAAAACACACATCACTGAAATGATTTACATAATCATTAGGTGCAAGAAGAGATTGTATAATACATCATTTCATACACCATTTATCAATGAGCAAAGGTCTAATCGGTCTAATATCTCATGAGGAACCGATGAGGCTGCATTCTAATTGCTTATCGCGTACTAAGACTTGAATAAAAAAATCATTCCATATTCATATGACTTCATTTTATTCGCTAATAAATTAAATTAAAAAAATTGTAACACAAACATTCAATTACGTTTAACGTCATTTTTTTTCACGTCGATAAATCTCTCGTTTCTCATCGCCCAGAAAATTTATTAACACAATTACAATAATTTATCGTTAACATTTATATCGAGAAAGAAGATAATTTAGTAATTCCAAGCATTAGTTGTTTCTTTTTGTTTAGCAAGCAAAGTTTCATAGATTTCATAGATAGAAAACTTATCAAGTAACAATCAATTCAGAGCTGAAACATTTTTGTTTTTCTTTCTGAAAGAACATTTTTGTCAGACTTATACGACTGTATAAAAAAAATTTTTTTTTTGAAAATGTGTACAGAGTGAGTATCACCTCTTGAATTTGTCGAAAACGGATTGGTGTGGTGCAAAAGGATCGTCCTTATCCCAACCGTCGGATTTAGAAATAGTCGAGGTCCTATGCTCACTGCTGGTAGTGTGGTGCCGACTGGTAGTTTTGTTTATTAGTTAGTCACCCGCATGCCAATGCACAAATGTTAGAGAAAAAGAGAATCGTTAATATGTTAGTGAATTATAAATAAAATCATCTTGGTCGTAAATTACAATCAGGTAGAGAGAAAATAGATTCACAAAACATTTTTTGCATCTGCATATTCTAATCAGCTGAACATTATCAGTTCCCAAAATTATTTTCTACCTAATCTATACAGATAGCTTAAGAGTTTCAAAGTGAAATAAAATTAAAAATCATGAAAAAAAAAGAGTTTTTAGTGTGTCCCTCGACTGAGATTTTATTTCATTTTTCGTCCCTTTGATTCTTCTCATTAAGAATTTACTCCTAAATTTAGCCATATAAACTTGTGATTTTATTTTAGAAACATTTTAAAGTGGCATCTTGACACGACATAAGTTTTCTAATGAGCTCCAAAATAGGAAGTTTTTGGGGGGATTAAGGACCGCATGCTGATAGGGTCTAAATTTAAGATCCTAATTTTATCCAAACAATTCAATCTTTATGGACCGATAAATAAATATAAAGATGAAATAAAATAAAAAATCAACGAATAAATATAATAAATAAGAATACATATCCTTTTATGTTTTAAAAATGTTGATGATTTATAGTGAATGGCACGTAACCCGAGTACAGATGGAAGTGTGGAAAAATGCAGTTGCAAGATCAAGTGCAATCAAGCGTCGAGAGTAATGTGGGAGCGTGTCAACGTACCTTACATATTTAATAACAGTTTTATTGTCGGGAAAATGTTTGTAAAACGTCATGACAATGAATTCGATTGTGGAAAAGCGCGTGATTCCCTCGGATCAGCCGGTCGGACTAAAAAGGATACGTCACAACATCGGGATGTCATAAAAATTACTGCGCAAAATAAGCCTGACGTTACTTCCCTGTTGGCAATTCGCGCAGATCTAATTAATTCTTACAATTTGATCCACCGCTAAATTACCCGCCACGTTTTTGCATCCTCCGAGTTTCATCAGTTTTAATTGTCGTTTCGACGATAATTTTGTTATTTTCGTTCTTCTTTTTGTCTCGTGAGTGATGAAATTTGTTTGTTCAAACGCGGACCTATTTTGATAAGAAAGCCCGGCTGCCAACGTAGGTGCGAGATAACAAAAACCAAATATTTCAACTGACAAATAAGATGAGATATTTAAACTTTATGCTGCATTGAAAACAAATATACGTCATGTTAAATCTGTGTGCGTTATATTTAGAGAGCGAGTGTGTGTAACTAAAAGTAGCGGTAAAAACAGGCCACATAGAATAAGGCTGATCGAATATCAGCTTATTTGAAGTCAAATTTTTAGATCAAATTAGATCCCATTTTCAATCTGATATCCAAAATCTGATTACGAAAATTGCAGCTCCAAAATCAATTACACCGCTTGAACTTTTCAGTTTCGAGTAACCTTTTTTTTTTTCTTCTCTCTCTCGCAGTTTAAATTAAGTTTGTTCGCCTGACAAAAAAGTGAGGAAAAAAAGAAGAAGAGACGGGGGATAAGAATAAACAATAGTCTCCGAGCGGCTGAGTGAAGGTTTTGTTTAAGTGAGTGTCTAACAGAGAGATGTAATGTTGTAGGTGTATGTGTGCGTCATGGTGATATAATCTCGGATACATACTAAATGAAATGCTTTAAAAATACGGTTCTCGAACAGTACCTTTATATGGTCATTCAAGGTTCGTTTGCAAGTTTCTTTTCAAGAGAATTCTTGAATCATTTTCATTTATATGGATGACGAATCATTGCTCAAAAGTACCTCGACTCAATTTTACCAAATTTGAACCGATGACATGATTTTTTTCTTCTTCTTTTTTACAATCGGATTACAATTCACAAATCCCTTTTTACTTGCAACTTTGCGTAGGTTTGTCTCGATGCTTGTCATTTAAATGCAATTATTTCGAAATACATACAATTTGTATACAAACATTTTGAATACATTATTTTATTCGTTTCTTTTGATTTACTCAAAAAAAATGAATGTGTAAAAAAAAAAAAAAAATTTAGTGGGAAGAGAAATATGAAAATGGAAAAAATGGCGTCAAGCGTGATTGTCAACGGAAAATGCAATGACGAATTGGTTTATGTAAAAATCAATCGGGTTCGATTTGGGGACGGATTTGGAATAGTGATTTGTGATTGCTGATGCCGTTCAGATAAACGAACCTCTCATGACATTTCGCAACGCGACCAAACAAATTCGAATTTGCCACAGATAAATTATTTACAGATGTAATTAAAACCTAAGACTTTTGTAAACAAAACGAGTTGCAATATTGATTCGACCTAATTCATGTGCGAGCTTTGTTTTGATTTTGTTCGCACAATTTTTAAACACGTCCAAATGGCAAACAATCATTTTTTTTTGTTTCAGTTTTTTTTTTGTTTACATTATTTTTTATCTTTTGAAATTGTGATTTCAAATAATGTTATTGACGTTACCTAAAATGGTATGTAAAATTTGAGCGAATTACTTAACATTCTAACGCGAAAAACAAGCAATGTTATTTGATTTTTACGATTGTTCATACGCGACCTCGCGAGGCGCTTGCAAAAAAAGAAAGCTGCTCACAATTGGTATTGAGATTATACCGAGATGACATCAACTGCTCGTTTTACTTACACAAAAAGTAATCCCGTCAAAAACATGCTCATACATTAAAAAGACTCATACGTCAATTCGTCTAACACCGCAAACTTTAAAATGCTTCCAAACTTTTTGCAACAGAATAAAACAGTTCCGATTTTTGGTATCAAAGTAGGGGGAAAAGGCAGGAAACAAGATCCCCAAGAAGCTCTTAAGATGTTAAAACTTTGTACAAGAGAAAAATCGATAGTGTCCTAAATTTTCAGTCACGCAATATTAAAAGCAATCTTAGACTGAAAATCTTCACGACGACCATAAAAATAACAATAAAATTCAAACTTTGAAACATACAACAGGGGACCTCTGTTTTCAAAAAGAACAATTGTTTATTTATTTATAAAAATTATGAGATTGAATGCGAAACAACGTTGTAACGTCATAATTACCTAGTTGTGGTCTTGAAAAAGTTGCTCTCGCGGTTCATGAGTTCACTGCGGAAGCGTGACATCTCATCTTCCATTTTTCTCATTTCGGCATCGAAACGCTCGCGGATGTTGGAGAATTCGGAGTCGATGACGCTGAAGTCTCCGAGTTTGATGGGAATGTTGCGTTTAATACCACCGTCGGCCATTTTCAGCAACGAGATGCAAACTTTTTTCTAATTTACGATTTCAGACACCACGAAACACTGCACTGGGTTTCACAGAGGCACTCGGCTTGTGCGTGAAGGCGAAATCAAGACGCGTTACGTGCTGCTGCAAAGTCGCAAATGAGCGCCGCTAACGTAATACGCCGGCTGTACCTTAAATAGTAGACAAATATTCGTGGGAGTCCGGTTAACATCGGTTCTTTCCGACACGCCCAAACAAACAGGCGCAACAACCAAATCGTTCCCGCGAATGAATAAGGTGTTATATTATGAGACCTTTATTCATCAAATTACTCAGCTTCTAATATAAAAAATGATCGCAACCTTTTTTTTTTTCGAAAACCTCTCGTTGCTAAATTGCCACGGGCATTTCAATTGCTAATGACGCTACGAAATTAGACCGACTGTTCATTTTCTAAGTTTATTTTAATCAGTGAAATAACTTTTTTTAGTGCAGAACCGTCATTTTTTTTGCAAAAATCTTGGCAAAGTTCGAAAGAAGAATCCAGAGAGTTCGAAAAATTGTAGTTGTAAAAAAAGACATCTGTCAACTTTGGCGGTTTTATTGAGATTTTCAAATAACGTTTTGCAACGTTGTTATAAAGGCATTCTAATATACAAAATATCTGAATTTGAAATTAAAAAAAAAAACAAATTATAGGGTAAATGTACCAGTAATTGTCCGTTTAAGGATTTTCCATTATAAGAACACTAATATTTTGAAGACTAAAATAAGTTGATAAGTGATTTTGTTTCCTAGTGCAAGTAATAATATTGAAATTTTAATATCTAAAAAAAAATTAGGTTTTCAATAGTACTTTTTTTTATTTCAATTTTTTAATATGACATAGTAAAAAACACCAGTAATTGACCAGTTACACCAATGAATGACCAGGGGTGCTCCAGTAATTGACCAGTCTTATTTCAATTAGTTTTTTATGGGTAT